>CAXKVY010003192.1:0-130478 GCA_964058915.1 Tetropium fuscum
AAACGGTGTACGTACCTATCTGCGTGCGAACTGCATCGTATGAATTATAACCGTTTCAGGACATTCGTTAATCGATTTCAAATTTCACGCTCCACTTGAATAAGATTAACGGTTGGGCTAAAAACTTACCACCAAAATCTGGCCAGTAATTTTCGGTCTTAATTGGTTTTTCTGCAATGGGGAAGTGTAGGCTAAAGTGACTGTCAGAACGCTATTATACACAGTTTTATTATAAATATTTAAAATATTTTTGTGATGATGTATTTATTTATACATTATATATATATATATATATATATATATATATATATATATATATATATATATATATATATATATATATATATATATATACATATATATATATATATATATATATATATATATATATATATATATATATATATATATATATATATATATATATATATATATATATATATATATATATATACATATATATATATATATATATATATATATATATATATATATATATATATATATATATATATATATATATATATATACACATATATATACACACATATATATATATATATATATATATATATATATATATATATATATATATATATATATATATATATATATATATATATATATATATATATATATATATATATATATATATATATATATACATATATATACATATATATATATATATATATATATATATATATATATATATATATATATATATATATATATATATATATATATATATATATATATATATATATATATACATATATACATATATTATTAGCTTTCAAGTCCTTTGCTATTCATATTTGTTTTGTGAAAAGTAATCAAAGCCAAATCGCTGGGTATCAAAAATATATTTAAAATATATAAAAATATATATATTATAATAATATTTTTATATAAAAATATTAAAAAAATTAGCTGCATCGGAAAAAGATTCTTTCACAAATTCGGTAGCGATTGCGTCCTGATTATTTCCGTCAGAAATGATGACCATACATCGATGGGCAAGTTCATTGCTTTGCTTAAAATATATTACAACGGGGAAAATCGTTGCGTGGTTATTGTTCCAATGAAATCCCGGCGCTACATCTTGTATGACAAATGCGTAATTTTCAGCAAAATCACAAAGCTAAGAACTCATTATCTTGCAACGATTCTTTTGTGCGTGTCATAAAAGTAGTTTGTTCTTTAGCTAGAAGATTGTTTTCAATGAAATCATGAGGTAAAAGATTAATAATAAGGTCACAAAACATTTCCGAAGAGCTCTTGGTGGTGGGAGTTTCAAGACTACAACGAGGATAAATAAATACTGTTTATCTACAGTATTTATACGTGGCATCATCTACTCCATGTTCATCGAACAACGTCTCTAATAAAGTTTGTAGAACTTTCCTGGACAATTCACACACAATTCACAACAGTAACTTAAAGCAATTCTTATATTGGATCAAAGAAACTGTCGAATGAAGAGTCAATGTTGCTAAATTAGAACCTCTATGAAAAAAATTGATTGATTAAATCTTACAGGTAAAAAATAAAACTTATAATATTTTCCTAATCGCACACATAAATGGTATGGGCATGCAAAGCTAGAAAATCCAATCTGGTCATCCGTCCGGTATCCCTGGATGTTATTCCTCAAATATTTCATAATTCCTCATAATTCAATTGTATTAAATTGCATAAAATAAGTTTTTTTGAATGTGTTCTCTTTTTCCATCATCTTTTCGTACGGAGAGAAAATATTGTTTACCAGGCAAATATTTACACTGACCTCATCGTTTTTATAAAATTCGATTACCTTACATTCGATGACAATACATTTTATTTCGTTGGATAAGAGTAGTCCTATAAAAATAAAATTTATCAAATAATATGAAAAAATGAAAGTATTTCACAACTTCACATTTTACCTTTTTCTTCTCTGGTCCTGGCACTGGCAAGATTCCGTCTTTTTCTGTTAGAGATTTTGATTACACAGCCATGTGTTTTGTGGCACCCATTACCTCGCAAATCTTACTAACGCTCCAATCGCTTGGCAATTATATTATTGCCAAGCGATTGGAGCAATTTGTAGCTTCTGAGTTCGCGTTCTCAGCATCAAATTTAGCTTTGAAATTTCCTATAATATTTTGGTAATTAGAAGAGTCTTTATAATAGTTAGATTTATCATCTAATCCTAATAATCTCGCAAATGTAGAGCAAATTTCAAAGTATTTTTATTTTACCTCATTTCGTTTACATAGATTAAGAAATGTGTCGGGACTAATACAGATTCCTGAAGAACTTATACACTTACACATACAACTTATACACTTACCATATACACTTTTCCTAACTTTTGGCTCTCGTTATATAAAAACCATGTTATGTCTGAGCAACCATGTATTTTTAATCTTTAAAAAACTAGCGTATTTTTGTTTGTTTTGGTATTTATATATTTCATACAGCTGCTTTTGGATTTGAGAGTATACGTAATATCGCATAAGAAATAATTTAAAGACACGTACCTAATTCAAGAATTGGGCTCTGATTTTTCTAAACCCGATAATAAATTGGAATATCCACAGGTCTAAAACGTGAAGGTGTTATTGCAGCAACAGCATATCTATCACCATATATATTTTTATCCATGTAATTATTTCCTTTTGTGAGTATCTTGGCTAGTAAGATATTGCAAATATATAAAGATTTCGTATAGAAGAAACGCCACCTTGTCCATGAACAAACGTTTACTACAAACAAAGTGATTATGTCAATTTTTGTTTTAATTGCGCGATTTTGACCTACCAGTGGACACTGTACTGCACGTAGGGAACATTAAAGTTCAGATATAATAGGCAACACAAGTTCACGCAAGACAAGTAATGAAAAGTTCGTATAAAACCCCCGATTCTGCAAAGGATAATTGTTTTTCATTTTGTAAGGAATTGTATTTTCAATTAAGGCGATCGATTTGCTAATAACGGTGAAACAGATTCAGATATAAGGCCAGTGATTGAACACGCGTACCGCATTATCTTTGGCGTGTGTTCAGGTTCAACGAACTCGGTGAGCAAATCTAAATGCCAAAATATACATATATATATATATACTCCGTGGACAACTTTCCAAAATATAAATAATGCGATGGTGCGTGAAAGGTTATGTTTTGGCAGTTTCAAAGCGTGCACTCAACAGATGTTCAGCAGGACTTGAAATATTTTTTTCGAAATTTATCTTAGGTGTAATTTAATTCCCATAGATTATGTTCCATTATTTTTAAATTTATGTAATAAATATTTTTTCCGTTACGTAACTATCGACAGTTTGTTGACAAGTTAAACTACCGTTTTAATTGCAAGTATTTTTAAACTACTGCAATAAGTAACTACCAAGGGACTGGATTTGCAATTTTGGCGGAGGATTCGGGTCTAATTAGGTGTGGATGCAATTTATATTGTTATGCACGCTTGTGGCTGCAATTTTTATTGTTACGCACGCATATGGGTCTGTTGCACATGACAGTTATTTTTTTAAATAAATTGATACTTTTTAATAAATAATCATTACGCTACTAATTAAACTTAAGAGAAGTACAAAACGAGGCATTTTGTCAGTTGATATTTTCTATAACTTTTTGAAATGATAGTAGTAGGTATTAATCCTATAGTGTGACTTACCATGCGTGTTAAAGTTTAGCCTTCACTCAAAAAGTCTTTATTAGGCGACTAGAAATAAAGATAGGATGAAGGCCTGGGGATTCCTTTTGAAAAACTACCCCAGAACCACCCCAAAAGTTCTTTTTTTTAAGTTTTTGCCAATTTTCTCAGAAACTATTACTTTTTTGGAAAAATGCCAGCAGTCCTAATTTAAAGAGAATAAAAAAATCCTATCGATTGGTGTATATGTTTAACAAAAAAATAAATCCTAAAACAACTCCAAAACTATTGCAAAAATACATAAAATACAAAAAGATGCTTTATAATTTCCTACTTTATACAAAATTTTCAATTTTGCACAGGTGAAACGTTATCTGTCCGATACATAAATACTCTGTATAGTCTTGAATATGTGAGATAGCAAAAAGATAAACTTAAAATATAAAATAAGAAAAACAACAACAAAATATAAAACTTTATAATACTAAAAACAAGATTAAAGATACTTATAGATATTACCTACTTTAAAAAAAACTGTTTTTAACAGATGAAATATTGTGAATCCTATATACTCATCTTATATTAATTTATAAGGTAAATAAGATGAACATAAAATACAGAATAATCCAAAATATACCAAATAATTTACAATGTAATAATGAGATCAAGATTTTGAACACACATTTGCATAATAAAGTTTCTTTTTTAAAACTGTTTCTTACAATTATATTTGATTAAGTCCTCGCAAGCTTTACTTATTTATAGAATTGATATCCACTTTGGGATAAGTTTTCCCTCGAGAGATTTCACCTAGCCAAAATCAGAGGGATCTAGAGCATGAATCAGTGACACCCATAGGTTCGTTTGATACATAACCTTTTTGCGGAGTAGCAGAAAGGCAGCTTGTGTGGGAGGTAGAGTCTCTGGGTTATTGTTCCGGTGACCAAATATCTCCTTTCTAAGCTGGTTTTAATGTTTTGAATCTCTCCCATAAATTTTAATAAAAAAAGGTTCCTAGGCCACTGAACAAGGAAGTGTGTATTGTAATGGTTGTAAATGGCTTTTTCATAATCTCATACATTGAAGATATTAGTGATTCTCCTCCTCTTTGTATTGCAAGGAATGCGGTCTTTTTTTGATCTTCCTCTTATCGACGACGTGGAATCACATACTGTAAGGGTGGTAAATAAGGGCAAAGGGCCAAGTTTTCACCCCAAAACGTGGGAAAGATTTTTTTCGTTTCATTAAAAAGGTATTGTTACGGAATCGTCAAAAGCGATTTTGCACGATATATTAAAAATTCCCTACATCTAGGGAAAAATTGCATTATCTGGCCACACCGCACTCGACGATGTGGCAACATCGCACCTGGGGGTGCCACATACAACCCCCCAAGGGCGATGTCTCAACCCTGTAGGACTTCAAATAACCGAGATACACCACTGGCCCCATTTAGAATAGCTGCGGTATATGACCATGTGGACTACCCCCTGTAGAACTTCGAGATGCCTTGTATACAATCTAAAATGGGGTGGAATAATTGAGAACAATCTAGAATGGGATGGAATATACGAGAAGCTTCTAGAACTTTCCAGAACCTTGAAAATATTGTATAAGGGCCAGCCGATCGCTACATTACTTTTGTTTAGTTTGAATGCTCAGAAATAAGACCTAGTAATAAGTAATTAAAAGTGTTCAGTAGTAATATATCATTGTAAACAGGACTTGTTGTGTTTGGGATTTAATAAAGTGTATTTGGATTCTGGACATTACTCACTTATTTTACGCACTCAGTGGCGTAACACAGTATATTGAACAATCATGGCAAGGCTTTTGGAAATATTCGAAATGGTACATTAAGATATCAGGTACCTACCTATATCGGAATCTATGCTTTTTCGAGAACTGTTTTTGCTGTTTTAGAGTATTAAATGTAGAATAATTTTGGTGTCTGCTTCTTTGTGATCACAATCTTTAAACATTTCTGTTCCCGGGCCAAAATGTCGGACAGTATTTTTATGAGCAATGTGGGTTGTCACACTGGGGTCTTAATTTAAGCTCTGATCAGTCGTTAGATATAGAGTAAGATCAGCTTTATTCTATGAGTACCGGAGAAATTCAGGCTATTTCTTATGTATTTGCGTCGTAGAGCTGATTCTGATCCTAGCACTGGTACCGCGATTTTGTCCTGCATACAATTTAATGGACATTTTTCAAAAACTATCAAATGCTTGTGCAACTGAGACGTGTTTATGAGTTCTGAAGATATATAGGTATGTCAAGAAACACCTGTTTACATAACCTTCAAAAGTGATCGTGTCTCAAGTGGGATTTAAAAGAGATTTGATGCTCTGATAAATATCAGAGCACCAAAGTATTGAAGGATCCCGGTTTCTGCTGTTTCAGCTATATGTGAGTTTTCTGCTTCGGTCAATATGCAGCGTAAAATGTCATTTGAGAATGATTGACCGAAGTATAGCTTTTTCTTCAATTTTTATCCCTCTTATACAGATATTGTTTTCATTCTTATTTTGTTGAAAAATATTTATTATTTTTATTTTTACTCAATAAAAAAAATTATTTTAAGATTATTGGCTGATAATACATAAATATTCAAACAAACGAATGTAACCATGGTGCTATTATATTTCCTCAATAATATTCTCTGTATATCGATATCATCATTTATATCTTCAATAATATCGTCTTCTGCAATATCGGCTACTTGCACATTATCACAAATATTGATATCCATACATTCTTTGCAAAATATGGAACAAGTAATTTGTAATTTTCTGCAACCAACTGTGATTCATGGCAACCTATAGGGCAACCACAAGCCACTTTTTTTAGCACAATCTCAATCGTTACTGACCTATAACGGAAATGAAATATATTTCAAATAAGAAATTTCAAAGATATTTTACAAATTATCTTGAAGCTTACATTAAATTCCAATACAATTGTATAATTGTATTGTAAAATTTAATGTCGTTATTTGATTCGAAAGAAAAAGTAATATTCAGGTATATTTTATTACAATTTAAAAAAACGCTATGGTTAAGGTACATACATTTGTTTGAATAGTTATTTATTATAATTGTTTGATAATTAAATTTAAAATACCATTTTTTATTCGGTAAAATAATAATTTTTTCAACAAAATGAGGATAAACAATATCTGTATAAGAGGGATAAAATTCTAAAAACCGTCTAATGTGACCTCGTACTAGTTTTTTTTATTTTTTTCCACACCACCGCTGAAGTAGAGCTCCCGGCGTAGAATGTAGAATTGTATACCGAATGTTTTAGGTCCTATTCATTTCCCTCGCCAGAGTAACAGTTTTTGAGAAAACTTTAAAAAAACTAACGCGACGTCACTTTAGAGTGTGGTTTCTAAGGCAAAGGGGGATGTATTTGGATGTCTATTAAGAGTCTGCTTCCAAATTTTTAAAACTTTATAAATCATTTCTCCTATTTGCCATGTGAATTGCTAATTTCCTGTGACCATATTTCGGTGAATTTTTAACCAAAAAATTTTTCGTCCCAGAATTTTAAAGGAAATTCTGTCTACATTTTTGTCTATAAAGCAATGCCTATACCCAAAAAAAGTTATAGGCGAAAAAGCAAAAAATAAAAAATCGAATTTTGGCTTTTTTCTCTTTTTGGTTCAACATTTTCGGCATAAAAAAATGTTTTAAATTTTTTAGAAACCAGGCATATCGGGAAATGGAAATATTATGCCATGGGAAATTCAATTCTCTACAAAAAGTTTCATATAAAGTATATCGTAATTTTGCTTCGTTCGCGAGATATATTGAAAAGGGTGCATTTTCACCCCTATCTCCAATTTCCACCGTCCATTTTAATGGCACTCCGCAGTATTTTCTTCTTAAATGACCCACGTCCTTATTGTCCTGTTTTTAGGACATAATCAATAGTCTATAATAATAATAATTGAAAGCAACGAATAAATCGATTTTGCATAATATTGCCTTAGAAACGTTGCACCTCGAGTAGCCCCAGTGGAGAAACGTAAAAAAGTTTCTCCGCTATCACGTTCCGGCATAATTTAAGAAACGTGCATGTAGGAGGTAAGAGAGCTGCGTAATAGCATTATAAGTTATATGTTCGTTAGCATTTTGGAATGAATTTTTATGAGCTTATTACGAAGTCAGCCGAAAGGTTAATCAAGATATGAAAAATGGAATGTAACCAGATACAGGTTACGGTGATAAATGATACTGCGTCGCATTTTACTGGTGTAGATTTGATGTACGGGGTGGGCTCCCAAAGCCACTGTCGTAAATTAAATCAATTATCCTGCGCAGAATTATAATACTACAACTAGTGATAAATTATAAAGTGATAACATTCTATAAAATACTCTTCACAGAATCGGATATTTAGTGTAAATTACAAAATATATGCAGCCAGATACAAAAACTCTTAACAAAATGCTTCTATAATAATTTTCGATATTTTTTATACTTTTCGAGTTATATCAAAAATTCCACCAAGCGATTACTCGATGCTCTAGCACGACCCCCCGAGAAGATATAGCGAACCTAAGAGAGCATATTTTTCTCGAAAAATCTATATATCTCGATAAATAAGTAATATTTAAAAAAAAATTGTTTCTTAGCTTGCCATGAGCTATATCTACCCCAAGTAACTAGTATGGGAACGTTATAGTTAAATTGTAGATTTAAGTTCTAGAGAACCCGATTTTTAGCGGTATTTTCGGTATCGAGAAGTCTAACAAAAAAACAAAACCGACTTCAAAAATTATATTCTAAAAAACTGCTCTAAGTTGGCTGGCTCTAAAAATAACAATAATTGTATATTATTGGCCTAATAAATTGATTGTATTCTAAGTAAGAAATAATAACGTAAATCTTTTAACTTTTTAGTGCAGTTTTTAGAATAGATTTTTTGAAGATTTGGTTTTTTTGTTAAAAATATTGTATTTCTTGTTTTTAAATTGTTTTTATTTATTGCGCTCTGTAGTAACTTGTTTATAAAATACGAATATGGATAGGCCTACTAAAAGTGCTGCCTATATGAGGCAGCACCGTTTTAATGAGAATAGCGGAGAAGGGACCAACGCCTATCTCAAACCCGGAAATCTACATCCAAGGTAATTTGAAAAAATACTAGCGAAATTCGTAAAATGAGACTTTCCAGAATGCGGGCTTGTCGTAAAAAAAGTATTAAACAGTGAAAACATTGAAAGACGGGGTGTCCCGTAATAACGTGTACAACTACGTGGAACGTGGAAGACTACAGATTCCTTGACTCAAAATAGATAGAATAAGACTAATTCACCGGTATCCTAAATCGCTTGGCCGCTAGATGGCCTCAAAGTTTGTAAAAAAAGATTAATTTTGTAAATCACTGAAATAGGTATTATCAGATTTTGATTATTTATCCGTTCATAATTTTTTTCCTTGGGTGCAATAATGACAACTATTTTTTATTTGATAGGTGATACCATTTGAAAGATTTTCTCTTATATATTTTTTTTAAATTAGCGGTTGAGGTACAAAAAAATATTTTTTAAATGTCCAACATTATCTTGCCACCCATACTACAATAATTAACGAAATGCTAGTAGACACTGATTTTGTAGGTTAGCGATGCATAAAAATGTCACTGCTGTCATTTGAATTTTATGTCATCGAGGGAATGTTTTTTGTTAATTGTCGTCCATTAATCATAGAATATACAAGTTCGGAACAAACTGACATGATAATGGTGTTGGGTTTCTGTCAAGGAAACTGCCGACAAAGTGTGAGGGTATATAGTAAGCGTCTCTCGAATAGGCAGGTGCCCAACCACCAAACATTCTCGAACATTGAGAGACGTCGTATGGGTGGCAAGATAATGTTCTATTTGTCATAAATGTTATAAGTCTATTGCTTTCCAGTACATTCTTTTTTCGTTTCTGTTCTCTGTTTTAAAAATCATTTTTAATCATGTTTCTAAAGCAAATAAGAACTCTTCTATTGGTAATCTAAGTAATATATTACAATAATTCTGAATCACATCTGTGCTGAAGAACCCTAAGACAAAATGTCAAAAATACTCCTTTTACACAGAAGCGCCAGCATTTTAAAATTACCTCTCTCTTGCGTTACACAAATCCAAATGCAACAGTAACGCAGGTATTTTTTCCACAAAGTTATTTTGTCATCAAGCGAATCACCTCGATGGCATCCGCGATTTGATTTGGTCACGACCATACACTATCTTTATATAAAAATGTGCCTCAAAATTATCGGACCGAAACCAATAACCCTGTTATTATTTAAATTACTTCATTAAACGCATATTAACTACTGATTACCGAAGAATTCCTGTACAATAATAATTAATAAAACAAAATAATACTAAATGATGGAGAAGGTGGACAACAATAATATTATTATCTTTGTATAATTATTCTCTCATGAAACACAAAGCGACCAATGAATGTATTCAGACGTCACTCTTGACAACACTCTTGACAACATCTACAATAGTGCTCAACGCAAAGAATTTGACAATTACTATAGTCTCAGGCACGCATAAAGATATTTTGTGTTTTTGGTGGATGCGCCGGTACTACTGTCAAAACTGCTGCATTTTCCCATGGGCACAATATAATTTTATCTTTTTCATTAGCACAAAAAATATGTACGGTTTTCACTAAACTGTTCTAACGTATGCATTGCAAAGTTTTCATGTCGATTTAAAATTAATTTTACAATTACCGAAGTCTTAAACCAAGTGACGCCTTTTTAAATAATTTTTGTCGTGGATTTAATGGAACGTCCTATATATTTTCGAAATCTGTTCTCAACCCCACCAAGGGCGCCGGCGTTTGGTTTTTTAAGATCGATTCAAAATTAAGAAATCCGCCAAATGAATTCGTGCCGTAAATTTCGACAAGGACCGCTTCGCATGTGGGCGCATCGCAGGCTGGCCCCTCGGCTGTGGCATGTCGGCACTCGCAGAGTAGGATTTGCATGCACGCTGACTTGGACAGTGGGTCAGTAAGTAAACGCAGAGTACCGCACCGACCGACGGCCGTACTCCAACTTTCAGTAGGTGAATAACCCCGGTCTCCGCTGACTAAATGTCAACGAACTTCAGCCTTGCCTTCATGACTATCCTACCCGCCGCCCCCCTCCATCAAGGATACGCTCTATATTGTTTGTTTACCGTGGGGGAAGTTCGGCAAAAACGCTGCTCGCGACCACATTCCTGCGAGAGTAGATGGCTGCCACACGTGACACGTGCTTTTGCATAACAAAAAACCAAAAATGTATTCCGCTCAAAATGAATTAATTATTAACTTAAATTTTAGAAATGTGCTTTATGATATAGATAATCATGTGTAATACTTGTCTTGTATCTATACGAATTATATTTTTATGAAAGCAGCAGATATTATTATTAGTGTAGCATTATTTTAGTGGAGTAGATCTGGAGAGAAAGACACTCAAATTTAATTTTTTTTTGTCCCAACCCATTAAATCAGATCCTCCTATCATTTTGGCATAGTTTGTGCAGACAGGGTCAAGGGGGAGCGGAGAACGATTAATTAAAAGCCTGGAAAAATCACTTTTAATGCATATCTCGGGGGCTTTTCACTTTACAAAAAAAAGTGAAATAAAAATTAAGAGTACAACAAAATACACACGCTCAGCCATCTGAGCGAAAACGGATAATTAATTCGCGAGATATCGCGAATCGAAGTTGCGAAAATAAGAAACTGAGAGTGGAGTTGGAGGCTCAATTTTTTTTTGTCATAATTATGAAGGAATTATGAGGCCGCAGGCTAGGGTAATGGGGTAATAGGAGAGGGGGAAAACGCGATTTTTTAAAAAATTTATAGGCATTTTAAATGCCTCTGAATATTGACTGATCTTAAAAAATCAAACGGCTTTTTCCTCGTTTCTTCATACGGTATACGCTGGCATTAGCGAATATTTTTTTGTTCCAAACAAACGCCTAGCGCGCAAAAATGATTTGGCTGTTTTTTCAAATTGTGTTTCCGGTATGAGAGAGGGTGAGGTGGTGGAGGATTTTTTTTACCAATCGATTTTCGACCTTTAATTCTAGCCCAACGGGATCAAAATCGGATAATTGGGAGGATAGAGCGGGTCAAAATCAAGGGGAAACATTTTATTTTTATTTTCCATTTTTCCTTATCTATACTGAAGTTTACAGAACACATATGCTACATATTATATATACTTACATATACTTATATATAGGACAAAATTTTTTTAATAGTTTATTTGACAAAGATTACAATTTTTGTCTAGTCATAAATACCTATACAAATATATTGCTTAAAAAAACTAAATACACATGTCGCAGTCAAAATGTGTATTTCCGACCGAAAAAACCGACCAAGTGCGAGTCGGAAACGGCAAAAAATCATGTCTGTTGTATGGGAGCCCCCTTAAATATTTGTTTTATTTTAATTCAATTATTTATTTTTAAGTGAATATATAATTAAATATTCTGTGAATATATCAAGCGACTACCTGTTGCTGTTATCAATATCGAGCAAAAACGAACAAAAAAATCACGTTTGTTTTATGGAAGGCCCGTTAAATATTTATTTTATTCTGTTTTTAGTATTTGTTGTTGTATCAGCAACGGAAAATTTCAACAGTCTAACTATCACGGTTCATGAGATACAGCCTGGTGACAGACGGACGGACAGCGGAGTCTTAGTAATAGGGTCTGGTTTTACCCTTTGGATACGGAACCCTAAAAACAACAACAATTCACAAATTATAAAACAGGTGGTGTAAATAGTAAGAATTACACAAATATGTATTTAAAATAGGAAAAGATGAAGTGATGTCCATTACCCAAAACATGATTCATAGCATCATAAGCAAGTAGCATGACTAAATCTACTTGAGTTGTACATAATTCTCCAATGGAGTGAAAACAATAGCTAAGAAAGTACTGTTTAATCTTAATCTTAAAAAATTATAACTCAGAGATTTCAAGTCTTTGGGAATATGATTATAGAGTTGTAGATTCAACGTATATTCATTCGATCTGATTAACCTAAGCTGGGGCTGTCTGAATTGCCTAGCACTCCTCTGGTATCATAATTATGAAAATCAGAATTATCCAAAAGGTTTTCTTGACTTTTGTGGATGTCAAATAAGGTAGTGTATATATACAAACAGGGAACTAGCATTATACCTAGCTTTTTAAAACATGGTCGACAGCGATCTTTCCAGCCGGCATTTAACCAGACGGTTCGCTTAAATAATCGAAATATTACATACTACATACGTGGAGAGTTATAATCTCAACCAACAGAGTCCTAGTAACAAACAAAAGGGAATTTAAATATACCTAATTTGGCGTAAGAAATATAAAATGTTCCGTTTAAACTAAAAAAGTTTTGGCGGTCAGAAGATGACCATGTACTGGAAGAAATGAAACACTTCCTATTTTATTTTTTAAATTGTTTTAATTTGTAGAAGGTACTTCAGATCCTGCTCTTTCTACGTGTTGCGTAAAAAGCAAGTGTAGATCTCGTATAGAAAAAACGTTATAAATATTCTTACAAACTCATGCATCTGTAATTTTTTTTATAAAATGTCAGATATCTCTGGATATTCTATCGGATCAAGTAATACAAGTAATTGGTCGTTTATACTATAATTCGCCATTATTAATTAAATAAATCGTACATCATCCTGATGAGCCTCAATAAATGCGAAAGAGCTGGTATAACTTCTAGATGATTCGTTTCACTATTTGTCTATGTAGGTATTTGATAATTTCTCTGTGTCACATTTGTTGCTGTCGATTACGATACGGGGACCATTTGAATATATTCCAGTAAACATGTTTAATATCATCTCAACACCTTCTCTATAGATTTTGTTAGTACCTGTTAAACATCTGTTAAATACAACTAAAATATAAGAAAACATAGTAGCATCGCCCATAGCCGATTCTAATTATAAGGTTCTATTACTCTCTTTCGTTTGCAAATATACTATAGCATTCGTCTTGCCTCCTTATTAAAAAAGATGCGATTGTTTTAGAATATTTTACAAGTGTACAGTAGTGTTACAACAGCAAGAAAATCTGGGTGGTTATCGCTGAAGGTTTGTTTTATTTTGCCGGAATAAGTAGATCCTCGCACGGATCTGCTAGAAGTTAATAACAACATACAAAAGTTCCATCACGAGCCTGTTCGGAACGATAACAATCGCCATCTCGCAGCATTTCACTGTCGGGGGTCTTTGACATCTCGAATTTCACCTATTGCACTAGATATGTCCTAGAAATGGGTCATCTTATAGTAAAGTAAGTGTTCGAAAGCTCCTCCCACACAGAACTAGTAGTAAATCTGTCATTGACCTTTCTTATTTTATGCGATGCCAGGGGCGCCTCGTTGAGATTTCACAGAGGGCTGAATATTCTGCTTTTATAATATATGCACTCATTTGTCTATTTAACCGATTCTTTACCTAACGGTAGAGAATCTTATGTGTTAATAACAATAACATAACAACAAAGATGCCAATACGTAGGAATCCTATGTCACCTATATACACTACCCGGCAAAAAAATTCCCCACCCCTAAATTTTTGAAAAGTTTGATATGTCACAACTTTTATATTTTTAATCCGATTTCCACAATTCTAGCATCAGCCTGTAGACAAATGTCTGGCATTTACTCTCAGTTATTGTCAAATTTAATCTTAATTCATAACCAGGAGTTTGAGGAATTCTATCTTCCCTAATAATTGGTATTGCGCGATCGTTGATCTTATCGAGTTTGAACTGGTACGAAAAAACATCCGCTATAGAAATGATCAAAATCTTCTAGGAAATCCAGCCAGAATTTAATGACAACGTCACCTCCTTTATGCTTTCTTCTTCATCATTTGGGTTACATTAGAAATGTATAAAGAAAATAACAGACACAAAGGAGTATACTTATTATCTACCAAAAACCACAAATAAGTTTTTACTAGAGCAAAAATGCCTTAACAGTACTTGCCAATTAACTGGTAATACAAGGTGAACGTCCTTTCCTTGTTTAATTACTGCTACTAGCGGAAGCGAATTTAAAAAATCCACGCCGCGCCTGGAAATCAATCGACCATAAATATTGCAATGATTTTTTAGAGGAAAACCCCAACACTAGCAAACTTTATTCACCGTACGTACTGCTTTAACAAAAAACGTAAAACACGCAACTAATAACAGTACGTTTTGGGGTAAAAAACTCAATGATTTCAATTATCAATTTCTACGCCGCTATTTCCCGCCATACTCGTTAATGAATAGATCACACAAGATAGTAGTGTCCCGAAAGATTATAATTACTCCCAAACTAGTCGAGGCTTTTAAATTAAATCATTTCCTATAAAAAAACCAATAAAATACGAAACAGCTGAGCGGTATAACTAACGGTAGCGGCTATAAATTTTGAACAGACGAAACCGAAAGTGAACTGCGGTATTGCTCAATTAGCAAATTTGTTTTATAAGTGTTTGCTTAAGCGACATTTCAGTTTTTTAACGTTTTATGGTTGATTTTAAAAAGCAATTAAGATTACATATACACAAGCTTCTGCAGAGATAAATTTGCTCTAAAGCGTTTCTACAACAAAATTATAAAATACCTAAAAAAATGTCGTGTAAATATTTTATAAACGTGCTTGCGTTGAAATATATAAACAACGTAGCTTCAAAAATAAATTATTTTATAAAAGTTTTTCACCAGTTTTACAAAACAGTAACAGTTATACAACTCTAATACATTTATGATATATCTGCTTTATTAAAGTTTTATTAAAGAAGAACTTACAAAATTGTATTGCGCATCCTTAAAATTTTAATAGAATTGTAAATAAACCAAAACAAGATCAGACTTTGGGTATTACATAAGTTTGAGCTAAATTTATAGTAAAGGGTCCGCCAATAAGCGCGCTCGATCTTTAAAATGAAATAAAGCAAGTTGTGTGAGAGGTATAAATGAAATTTATTTTTTGTTTGAAAGAGTATTCGAAGGCATTATGTATGGAAAATAATATCGGTCAAATGTCCACCTCGGCTTCGCTGGGTGGCGCGCATACGAGAAGTCCAATTTTCAATGACTCTGGCGCACAAATCGGGCTGTATTTAATCGATGGCGTGGCGTATGTTGACTTTGAGGGCATCAGTGTTTTGTGGTTGGTTTGCGTAGACCTGTGATTTAAGAAAACCCCACAAGAAATAGTCTAGTGGGGTTAAATCGCACGATCTCGGTGGACAGTTGATGTCGCCTCCGCGCGAGATCCATATTGTCGATTTCATGCCAGAAAAAGTTCGTTATCATGGATCTGTATCGTTCGCCGTTTACCGTGATGGACACACCATCGTCGTTCTCGAAGAAATACGGCCCGATGATGCCTCCGGCCCAAAATCCACACCAAACAGTTACCTTTGCTGGGTGCATTGCGACCTGGTGGACCTCCTGTGGATTGTTCTCGGCCCAATAACGGCAATTCTGCTTGTTGACATTCCCATTTAACCAAAAATGTGCCGCATCGCTGAAGATGATTTTGCGACCAAAATCGGGGTCGACTTCGAACTGCTCTAAAGCCCAATCAGCGAAGATACGGCGCTGTCTATGGTCGTTTATTTTGAGCTCTTGTGTCAGCTGGATCTTGTACGGATGCATGCCCAAATCCAGATGCAAGATTCGGCGAAGTGATGTTTCCGAAAGGCGGAGTTCCTGTGCGCGACGTGAAATTGACTGTCGCGGATTTTCACGCACACTATCGCGCACAGCGGCGACATTCTGGGCAGATCGGACGTTTCGACGACGCGTCGGTGTTGGCTGATTGTTCACCGAACCGGTTGCCTCGAATTTGTTAATCAAGCGACGGATAGTCGACTCAGCAGGACGATCAATTGCACCGTAAAATTGGCGGAGCGCGCGGAACGTTGCTCGAACCGATGAATGATTTTCGTAATAAGTTTTAACGATTTGCACATGTTGCTCGCGGCTGAATTGGTTCATGGTGATTTGTGAAGATACACTGAATAATAACAACTACGTTTGCCAACTCTACCACAAACAACATGGCCGCCATGAGCTGTCAAAGATCGAGCGTCCCTATTGGCGGACCCTTTAGTATTCATTTAGTAGCAATGAATGAACAATAAAACTTATTTTATAATCACTACGAACAAACGCAGTATATAATAGATATTTTACAAGCATATTAGAAGATAGATTGCAGGATGATTTATAAAGGATGCTGCAAAAGCAATCTTCTTAAAATAATTATAAAATGTAATTGCTATTAAAAACGCTTTTTCGTTACCTACTTTTACAAAAACGTTTTATTGTAAAACAATTGCTTTATGTTATATGGTTAGCAAAGTACATAGCTTTATAAACACATTGGAATTTTTTTACAGCATTCTTCCAGGTGTCAACATTCTGGAGGCAAACTTTACGCAATACTTATTTTCGGGTCTTGAAATAAAAACGCCATTGCCAGGTCAGAGTTTAGTTTCTGAAGAAACTAAATGTATTAACTTTATTTTATTAGCGAACTTCTTTATAGCAAAATCGTTATATAACATCCGATATAAAATAAGTAGTAAACAAATTCTATAAGTATTATGTTAAAATAGTGAGAGCCTGACAAAGATAAATATCATATAAGGCGATCTTTATCTAATCTAAATAATATCACATAAGGCAGTAATACAAATGTTACAAAACCCCTTTTATAGCGAGGTTAGTTGCTATTTTGTAAAAAATTTTGGAACGTTTGTTTTTGAAACCGGATTAATAATTAATAAAATATGTCTTATTTTAAATGGACACTCAAGAAGTCAAATAGTGTCATATATTTCTGGCCATTTTTTATTACCAAAAGACAGCTGCCATATGCTGATTTTATCTTTCCTTGACCTATTTGGAAATTTCATTGGATTGGTAATAAATGGCCTGAATATCATGTTTCTATCTTCGAAAAAACAGTTTTTCCACTCTTCTCTCCAATGCAAGCGATGGCGACCCCACGCTAATCGCTAATTTATTAAATGCGCTGGGGCAATATCGGTGAATGCAATCGACTAATGAACGTTATATGCCGACCTGAATGTCTAAAAACATGTTAAAGGGAACGCGTACTAACTGCTTAAAATCAATTTATCCGTCAAATATACCTACAATAAATTTCGGATTCTCAAATTGTTAATTACTAAAAAGGAACGTAACAGGGTTTAGTTTACACCCCGTATATTCCTTTTTAAGCACGATGATTTCAGGCCATCCATTACCAGTGAAATTTCCAAATCCGCCCTGAAAACTGTATTTTGATATTCCATATTATTCACAAGATATATGCATCCAAAATTACATTACAATTTCGAATTATTCTAACCTATTGGCCAGCAGTGTAGTTCCATGGCGTGATATTGTTCAGTTCTCTCGAGATAAATGCGCGATTTATATTTTGATTTCCGCACGAATCGAGGTCATCAGCTAGAAATAAAATGAATTCGAATATATGAACGAGCGGAGGTTTTATATTCACACTGATATTATTGGGAATGATGTCAAGTATTAACTGATGACGGTCTCTTCCTTGCTAGTAGATAATTGCATCGCATCGCGCCTATAATCAAAACATAGGAAGTGTCAATAATTTGTAAGATTGAAAAATTGATAGCCACGTTTTACGTTTGCTATTCAAAGTATGTTTGATTTTCAAGATTTATTTATGTTTGATTTTCTTTTTCGTCACAAACACTACGTTAGCGGGTTATATTTATTAAGGTGTGGTTTTATCGGTCACCATTTTAATGTGGTTTTGATCCCCAAATAATTAGATTTTGTTCTCAAAATGATAGATGTCACCAACTTGTTAACACCGAACTATTATATAAAATCGCATTCTTCACGATTAAATCAGACAAGGTAAACGGCAAAATCTGAGCCAAAAAACGAGCCGCAAAAAAATTTTCCAAGCCGAAAACTCTGATGCCCTGTTAAGATTTCGTGATTTCGAGGTTTTTGGTTTATTACTATCATTAAACAGTTAACGACAAAATCGCATTCTTCACGATTAAATTAGGTACACAAGGCGTACGGCAAAATCTCAAAAAAAATTTTCAAGCCGAAAATTCTGTTACCCTGCTGAGATTTTGTGATTTTTCTAAGTAGGGCAACCGAGTTTTCAGCTTGGAAATTTTTTTTTTCTCGTTTTTTTGGCTCAGATTTTGCCGTTCGCCTTGTTTAATTTTATCGTGAATAGTGCGATTTTGTCGTTAATTGTTTCATGTTAGTAATAAAATAAACATCACGGAATCTCAGCAGGGCAACCGAGTGTTCAGCTTGAAAAATTATTTTTTGCCGTTCGCCTTGTTTGATTTAATCGTGAAGAGTGCGATTTTGTCGTTAATACTTTACTGAGAGTAATAAACAAAAAATCTCGAAATCACGAAATATTAGCAGGGCAATCGAGTTTTCGCAGTGGAATTTTTTTTTGCGTTTTAATTTAATGCTTAGTTTAATTTAATCGTGAAGGGTGCGATTTTGTCGTTACTTGTTTACTGATAGTAAAAAACAGAAAACCTCGAAATTGAGGGCTCTCAGCGGGGCAACCGAGTTTTTGGCTTGAACAATTTTATTTCGACTCGTTTTCTGGCTGAGATTTTGCCGTTCGACTTGCTTGATTTAATGGTGAAGAGAGCGATTTTGCCGTTAATTGTTTATCGATAGTAATAAACAAAAAACTTCAAAATCACTGAATCTCAGCGGAGTAACCGTTGAGCGAAGCAATTTGATATACGGGAATCGACACTCGAATAAATAAATTTTCGGTTTATAAAACGAAGCCTACAACGGAGTCCTTATAACCATTAGTCAGCGGAAGAAAAACGGCAAATTTTAAGCTAACTTAATTTTTTTTTCAATTAATTTTTATATAAATATGACCTGCTAACTTATTTTTTTATATATTTGATCTGCTAACATCATATGAAGTTAGCAGGGCACCCGATATAAAAAAAATAAAAAGCGGCAATTTTTTTCTTTCACGTTTAATTAACGGCTAAAAAACGGCAATCGTTTATGCCAGATGCGAGATCTAAGTGCAAAAGTTGACCTGCTAACTTTATGGACAACAAATTTATTATTTCGGCTGATCGTTAATTTTCAGCTTAGTCTTCCTAGAGTATTTCCTTGTTTATCACTAGATACTGTATTTTCGAAATTTTGTCTATATACTTACATTTGCGATACAAGAACATGTGGACTACCTAGGACTATATAGAATGAGTTGAAACAAGTTAGAACAATCAAGAATGAGATGAAATAATCGAAAAGCTATATCGTTCACAAGCTCGATATTTCCGGAATGTAAAAAGATAAAATATACGTATTTTCAAATTCATTTCAATAATCTGATAATATGCTTGTACCAAGTACTAAACATGGAGAAGGTACAATCAAATAATTTTCCTGCCTGTAAGTGTATAAGAAAAGTAAACCCAAATTTTCCATAGGTCCTGAAATTTTCCAACTCTGTACTATACTGTGCATCTACACCATGTAGATGGGCGGATATCTGCGAAAAGGTTTCCGGCCCTAGCCATGGAAGTTCCGATTAGTGGAATATGAGACTGGCAAGTAGTGGTGAGCCTTCATAGAGGGGTTGTCGTCCTATATGCTCCATTCTTATGCAAATCTCGCACACATGCATGCACTGCACAGGTTTAGCGTTGGTCAGTGACGCCCTGCCTTCCCTGCTATACTATGCATTCTGCCACTTGCCGCATGTAAGTGCATTGCTCTAACCTGCAACTGCTCTGACTGCGCTATTGCAGTACCGATTGGTGTTAGTCGAAAGTGCTGATCATCTATTCCGCCAACGATCCGGCATCAGCGATATATTATATTAGGCGCCAGATGATGCCAGATGAGATTGACTAGTGAAATACGCGTCGACTTTTAACCGTTTTCAAGCAAGGTACTATGAGATTTGAGTTGGGTGAGTTTACGAAGCCTGCTATGTAATGCCATCTTTCTTATTATCAGAGTTCGGGGCTCGGTTATATGGACAAACTGATATTACATGCTCAAGGTCCTGAAGATATAAGATTCCAAAAAAATCTATAAAGTCTGAAAATTTAATATAATCAACAACACTCTCAGAATGTTATTTTAAATTTTCAGTGTCCCTAGAATGCCACTAATTTTCAAAATATTATAGAGAACTGCTCTTTGTATTCACGTTAAAAAGCTGCTAAATACTAATTTTGAGACGAAAATATACTTTTTTTAACATATGGGGTTATAGTTTAATTAATCTTTGTTGAGTTTTTTCTTTGCAGTAGGGTTTAAAAGACATAATTCTTAGACTGTTTTTTTAAATTTTCAGTTTCCCTAGAATGCCACTAATTTTCAAGGTATTATAGAGAACTGTTTTTTGTATTCACGTTAAAAAGCTGCTGAATACGAATTTTGAGACGAAAACATACTTTTTTATCATATCCTGTTATATTTGATTTAATCTTTGTTGAGGTTTTTCTTTGCAATAGAGTTTAAAAGACAATTCTTAGAATGTTATATTAAATTTTCAGTTTCCCTAGAATGCCACTAATTTTCAAATATTATACAGAATTACTTTTTGTATTCACGTTAAAAAGCTGCTAAATAGGAATTTTGAGACGAAAATTTATTTTTTTTAACATATCGGGTTATATTTGTAAGGATAGCCGGTTCCTTGCGGTAATTTAAATGTTAATTGAACAAAAACTAATAGTATCTAATAATAAATCACTCACTTTTTATGCGTGTGCGTTTGTATTTGTCAGGACTGGTCTTCTGTCAGAGATAACCTACGTAAACAAAGCCAATATGAGCATCCTTGCAAGACATTTTGGATGGCAATAAGATAATAAAGAACAATTGCATTGACATTGTTGATATATTTGTACTTTTGACTTTACTTGATCTTAATCCAAAATATATAAGCTAACTAACTGTAAGCACAAGGCCCAACAGTTGGACTACCCCAAATGCGCTATTCCCGAAGGTCACACATCAAAATGCTAGCTGCTAGACTTAAAAACTGGTAGTCTCCCTATCTACTTTATGAACTAACTGTCAGTAGTAAAACCACCGACAGCTCACTGCCCCAATCAGAGCACCCGAAGGTCTCCTACAAAAACGTGAGGAATATCAAGCAGGTCATCAACATTCATGGCATCGGCGTTGGAGATGTCGAGTCCCTCCTTGGATTGACTTCGTGGTGGTCGGTCATCCAGGTCCAGCGTTGGAATGGACAACCCGCGATAACTCAACTCACTCAATAAAAACTGGCAGCGTCCCTACCTAACATTGCTCATTGCTTTGCATGAATTCACTTTTATCCAAAAATGATGCTAATATTATTTCCATGGCCATGTTCACAATATAATCAATGCATTTGTTTATTTTTATAATCAACAGCAATTACTTTCCAAAAATAATATCTACACATGCAATAACGGTCAAGCATAAGATACTCAGTGATTAACTCACCAGAACAGAAGCAAATATTCACAATGCACTTTTATTTCGGCACTGCACCACAAAATCCCACTGACTTCTAACAATCACGATTTAATAATGTGGCCTAATACCCTAATATTCTCGGCAAAGCACTATTCATCGTAATACCGTCTTCGGCCTCTGTGTCAGCTCAAGCCAAATAATATAAACATAGACAAAAGTATCGGGTGTTGTTAAGTGGAGCGTTCGCCCAACGATTATATATTGTCCTCAGCTAACAGATTTACGACCCTAAGGGAACGTTGAGATAATATTTGGCTGGGAATGCCATACAAATTAGAACTTAAAAATATGTGCCTTACATATTTTAACATCTTTGTTGAGTTTTTTCTTTGCAATAGTGTTTAAAAACATGAATTCTCAGAATGTCATTTTAAATTTTCAGTTCCTCTAGAATTTTCGCTATATTATATACTAATTTTCAAAATATTATAGAGAACTACGAGTTTAAAAGACATAATTCTTAGAATGTCATTTTAAAATTTTCTGTGTCGCTAGAATGCCAGTAATTTTCAAAATATTTTAGAAAACTACCTTTTGTGTTCATGTTAAAACATGTTAAACATGCGGCTAAATACGAATTTTGAGACAAAAATATTTAACATACTTTGATCCGACAAGATGAAAAAACAATTCTGAAACTTTTCTACTTCATTAATATGGTCATACAGCATAGCATAACCGACCCGAGGTTCAGATGAAGATTTCCAGTGATATTTTGCCATGCTGACCAAGATTCGAGTATATTCTGGTGAGTGACTTTGGTGGGAGAGGAGTGCGGCGAGGGCAGATGGGGTAGTGGGCAATGTCCTGCAGTGAAATCCTGCTGCAGAGGGTCAGGTAGGCCACTGTCTCGTCTGCAAGGTCCCAGGACCATACCTGAGAAATAGTTATTCACCTCACATGTAAAGACAAGATCCGACCCGACAACAGCTTTTAAATAATTCCGCGACTTTTTTTCGTCCTTTTGCGTTGCAGGGGTTCGTTCAACCAATGTATTTATAGACAAATTCATCAGACTGAATTCCCAGAAAGCATTAACGTTTTTGTATTAGTGTAGTTGATCGTCTAATTTCGAAATTATAATCTTGATTCACTAAAATGCTTGTATTTTACTTATCGCGTAATTTTGCGATAAAAAATAGCTGATTTACTAAATTTAGATTTAATAAATAGCAATCGTGATTTACATTTATTGAAGTGTTTAAGTCAATGTTTATGCTATACTCGTCCATAATAAATATGTCAAAATTAAATAACATGCTAATATCGCTAACCTTGTCCCTATTTCCATTATGCTATTAATAAATAAATGAAGTCATTTCATTTATATTTGCTGCTGTAAAAAAATAATATAATAATACGCCATTATACACGCAATAATTGTGTTCAATAAAAACCTGTTCCATTGTAGCTGTCGTGTTCCAGCTGTCTAAAAATCCAGCGCATCTTCATCTAGAGCAAGAAAGAGTAATCGAAATATGTAGGTATTTATTTAATATATTTTCGACGGTTGCTGCCATTTCATTTATATTTAAAAAATCCAATAGATACTTGTATTTTACCTTAAAATCGTAACGTTTAATTATTATATAATGGGGACAATTTAAATGATCATTATTTTAAATACAATGAGCATTGGTTTTGAGCATTATAATAAAAATTTTAATAAGTCAAAAGTAATTTTAATAAAATTTAAAAATTGTAATAAGTCAATTAATAAGTCAAAACAATTTAACTATCTTAACGCTAATAAATATTATCTCCCTTCTAAAAAATCATTGTGTTGAATAAAAATAAATGTCCGTATATTTAAATATAATTGATCCAGAATTATTAAACTAACATTATGTTAGTTAAATGAAAAAAATTAATGCATAATGATTATACATACACTATATAATCAAAGATAATAGGAAAACAATTCGCATTATTTTAAATAAAATTGTTCTACTAGAATTATTATATTTCCAATATTTAATTTCATCACCCTCAGTATATACAGTTTGTTCTCAGCTAAAACTTTTATGAGCATCTGAAAAAATGTTATACATAATCCTAAAATTAGGAAATGCACATTAAAAAAGGTGAAATGTTACAGAAGATAATTTTTAAAAGATAGTGGAACATTTGAGTTACTTAATTAACAATAATCGATATATTAGTGCAGGAATGTTAATGCTAATAAATGCTTATTTTAATGCGCAAAAATTTAATATATTTTGCACAACCATTTATTATAATGCGAGTTCTAATCTTATGCATTTAAAATATGTTTATTTATGGCGAGGTATGTGATATTTTAATGCGCAAAATAATAATTATAATACCCTCAATATGTGAAATATCTTCTGACGCGACGTGATGCTACATTTACAAAATTTTAGTTAAAAATTTGTCACTTCCTATAATATAAGAGACTTTATATGAAATTTGCAAAAATTGTTTTGGATGGCGCATTAAATTTTGTCTTATGAATATTAAATTGTAGAAAAAAATTAATGCTTAATAACATACATTTCTCAATTTGCGTAAAGTGGGAGAAAATAATAATAATTTATTGTCCATTAGACGAGGTTACAACGGTATGGGACTCGCCCAAGAGGAGACCAAAGTATAATTATCTAATATAAAGTATATAAAATAACTATAGAATAAATAATTAATCATACAATATAATAAACAAAACAAAATATTAAAAAAAAAACAAATAAAACCTACCGATAGCCCAAACACAAGTTTAAAATCTATGTAGCAAGTGTTAATCTACACTGTAAAACATATTACCGGTTTAAAGTTTACCTACAATTTTTGTTTTCATTTAGTAACAATTTATCACTTTCATTAAAACTTTTATTGAATAAGATTCAATTTGAGTTGTGGATCCTGAATTAGGGTATGCATGTGATTATTTGAATTCAAACCATCCTTGGCAACATTTGGCAAATCATATACAAATAGTATAAAAGAAGAGGGCCCCAGAACAGAGCCGTGAGGAACACCGTTAGATATAAGTAATTTTTCTGATTTTAAACCTCTTATTTCTACCAGCTCTTTGCTATTAGACAGACATGAACTCAACCAAACACTCAAGAGGCGGGAGAGATGGGCCTCTACCGCTAATACTCTCCTCTACCGGAAATACGTGTTATTGACATTCGTTCTTTGCATCTTGTTCATTTCCATTTATTTTTTTGTTTTGATATTACCTTTAAGTAAAAACATGCTGTTATAAAATTGTGTATTTCTGGTACTGTGATGAATAAAGCAAAATATTTTTGAAAAATAATAGAACATTGACATTCTTCATCTATCATACAAAAAAAAATCATCGAACTCTGACAAGAGGTCTAGACAAAAATTAACTTAAAAGTATTGGTTAAAAATATTTCGTAAATTAAAATAAATATGAATCCAATTCCGCCTAAATGTTATGACTTTACTTTTGTTGGGCAGTTTATATAATACTATTTGGTATGGAATACTGAAGACACATTGTGATATTGATTGCTTCGTGTGTTCCACCTAGATCGATTGAGGTATTTCTTTCGGTGTGCTTAATCATCTTCCTCGAGGGGGCATCGTCCCTGTGGAGAAAGGTCTCTGTCGATGGCACACGGCAGTGAAATCGGGGGGTCAGCGTACCTTGTAGCGCACCACAAGAAAGTACATCAACAGCAATCACTTTTCTGAGATGTGAATCTGGGTCGGCGACCCACTTTGATCCAGAATTGGGTTATGCGTTTTTATAATCTGAAGAGTAATGGTAGCAAGGCCTCGCGGGTTCAAGGGTGACTGCGATCTCGCCGCACGAACTCCGGCCGTGAAAGGTTACTAATGCCATAGATTAAGTGAATAGATAATCAATCGTAATGCACTTAATTCTCGCTCTAAATGATAAACGGTATCCACATAAACTGTATTGAAACTGGGTTCTAATGAGAATTCTAGATGGAGCTGTAATGCAATTTTGTCATTCTTTCATTTCATTCATTATGCTCCGCCTTTTAATTTTCCACTTGAATGACAAAAGTCCAACCTAAGCCGGTTCATCTAATTATGAATGTTGCCAAATTTAGATGGCAAGTTCAAATGCTAAGTAAACGTATTATTTGAATAAACGGATAATCTCAATATTTCCTTAAAATAGTATAACATTTACATCTTTAGTTAGGTATATCAAAATAAAAATATGCAGATATGAAAAAAACACTTCATTGTGAGATGATATATTTTACTTAAAAATAAATCCAATAATATTTTTCTATATGTTAATTTAACGGGGTGTGTTCCATTCAATATTATACTTTGCGGTCGTTTTATCGGAGTTTTGGAATAATTTAGATTAAAACGTTAATAAAAGCCGCTGCTAACCGTCGGCAAGCGTTTTTAACTTTAATTTTAAGAATCCTGTGACCACAAGTATTATAATTTAATAAAATTATTTGGTATTAGTTGGCTAGTTAGTTGACACGAAATGTTCTTCGTTAATTTTTTGCTCGTAAAACAGATTTTAATATTTAAAAATCCATTAAAATTGGATGGTTTTATACCAGCAATGACGTAGAGAATACATCATTGACAGGTAGTTACAAGTTTATATTTAGAACTTTTTATAGCTACTTAGTACAGGTCCAACAAAATCTTGAGCATTAAGGCGAATGTCTACTTTTATTCTTTTAGATTTGTGTAGAATTATATGAAACTTTAGTAAAGCTCTAAGGTAAAATATGAGTAAAGCATTTCAGGTAACTTACCTGAGCCTTAAATTTCCAGTTTGCGTTGTTTAAGATTAATTCATTATGATTATTCACACAAACGTACATTTAAGGGGATCCATTTTTACACATTTTATTAAAAACTAATACCTATCTCCTGTATAAAATGTTACCTGTTGTCGATTAACTGTTTCCAGAGTATAGGTCCCATGTAGGCAATACCATCGTTCCATTGCGTTCCACGTTAATGTGCCTGCTGCTTAATTAGGGTATTTTTTTACTTTATAATTTTTGTATTAATCAAAACGGAAAAGTTATATTTTAACAAAAGATATTCTTATAATAAATATACAATAATAAAATACACAGTAATTAAACTAACAAACAAAAATTCAAGATACCTACTTTATCCTAATAATTAATAATAATAATAATAATAATAATAATAATGTAAATAAATAAGTACTTACATAACTCATTTTCTAATTAAGATTACTTGTACTGACATACTTTTCCTGGTTTACTACAATATGGTATACCTAAGACTTATTACTAGATGTTTCTTTGGCAAATTCATTTATAGGTGTATCTTGTATATTTAATTTTTTACTGTATTTTACTGTACTGTATTTTATTTAAATTACTGCATATCTTTTTTAAAGATATTTTTAATGATAAAGATGTTTTAATTTAATAAACTTTTTAAAAAATTTGAGAGTGGGACCGGTAAAAATTACAAGTTATAAATAATTTATTAAAAAATGTGGGGTGTCGTTTTTTTACTAATACCACTATCCTAATATTTTATAATCTGTGAGCCATAAAGACAAGTAGGTGCATATCGTCTTACTGGAGAGACAATATGAGTCAGCAACCCACCCCACCTAAGCCAGAGAGCCAATAATAGTGTGACGGTTTGGGGTTGTTTACCTCCTACTTTAAGTTGAATAGAGATAAACACAAATATTATAATATAATACATTTTATTTGCGCATCCTTTATTTTCTATTTCATTTAAAAAAAACTGCCATCAATGCCGAAAAAGAAGATGCGATCAACTTCGGGTTGGGGTGGATCAGGTACACGAGCGTATGTACTGCATCTCACTTTTAGACCTCTCTTTCTGACTTACGTCCCAACGTTTCTGGTCCCATTTAGGAGAGAGAAAATATAACTATATACCAGTAGTTACTTAACAAAGGCAAAATGAAAATCAGTAACACGGTTACACTATTCCATTGTATGATTACTCCTTTCTTTTCTTTTTTTTTTATTTCATGGTATAATTACAACTTTGAGATTGACTCGATTATTTGTGACTAAACAACCAAATGGTTAAAAAATTTCTGTGGCTAATCGAACGAGTTTTCGGAAGCCAAACCCCTCTCCAAAAAAAAAAAATATATATATAACTGATTATCTATTCACTTAATCTATGCTAATGCTTATCGTGTTACCTGTTGCATCGGTTTAGAATGCGTACTTAGATATGAAATCCGTTTGCTATTCTTACCACGCAGAAAAAGCTATTATTTTTTTAAGTATGGTTGGATTTTCGTTATTTTATTCGTCACTAAATTAATTTGAACAGTACTAATACTTAAAGCTCACTTAAAATTATAATATAAACAAACTTTTCGTAATAATTAATGTAAGGACCCACTAATTACGGAAAATTATCCTGTCAATTCAATATTTGTCGATATTGCAATTATTACAAAATTTGACATGTTGAATCGTATGATTCAATATGATTCTAACAGTTGTAATAGACCGTGAGATAGGGTACTGTTGAGTGCAGTCATTTTTTTGTCTGTCATTTTGAGGGCTGAATGTGGCTAGTTAACTGATGAAAATAGGGGTTATTTTAATGGTGATTTTAATAATATTAATCCATTTTCATTTACTTATATATCTTATACTTCTACAGTGTACAGTGTTTCGGATTGTTTAATGAAGCGGTGGTCCCTGTTCTTCTATATATTTCAAAGAATGTCAGCAAATGCGAGTTATAGCTTGTTTCACGAAGAAATTGCGACGTGTTTTAGAGGAATATTGAAGTAGATGGGCATGTTCGCCACCGTTGGTCTCTTTTCCCTTTAATTTAAAAAAAATTGGATATGATATACCTAATAACTTTTTTTATGAAATGTGTCCAAGCTGTTTCCGACTGTACAGCAAAATGTTGTTCCCTTTCCCTTTGCATATTCAAGAGTAATAGCAGGTTTTCTGATATTCACACGAAATCTAGTTTTACACGTAATCACGTGATTATTTTTTTCTGTAAAACGGGTATGCAGAGTATCATACAGACAGAAACAGTGAAAAGTGGATACATCATTATTTACAAATAACTGCCTTTTCTACAAATTTGCAAACATATATTCATTCCCATGTTTTTCAATTAACAATAATATATTCATTTCTTAAGAGCGCGGCCGACAAAGAATGTCTCTGCTTGTTTGTTTACGTTTTTTACGACTATTGAATCTGGAGCACTTTTCCGCGATACACATTTTCATAGGCTACTTACTATTTATAATCTGGTGAAATCAGATGATGCTGTGATCATTCTTGATTTTTAGAGTGAATGTGTGCCGCGGTCTATTTTCCCATGGGTTGGCGCTACTAGATGACTGCCATTGCACTTTCATGCAGTCTAAACGCAGCAAAAAAATAGCGGACACCTCGAAAACCTCCGAGGAAATTATGATTCCATATCGTTTAAATTACGATTAGTTATTAAATTTTCAACAGTAAAACCACAAGACGTTTTTTATCGGATAAATTTGTCTTTATACCGAAATAATTTTGCCAATCAGTGATCTTATAAGAAAAACTGTCAAAAAATGTTCGAGCAAAATTACTAATTGGCATTTTTTTTGTTATTAAGAAATATATCCATTGAAGAAATTTTTTAACTACAGAATATGTGAAGAACAACAAAAAATTTTTTATTTGTACAATTATTAGAAATATTATTTTTATTTATACAATTATTAGAAGGAACAGTTATTAAAAACATAGATGTTATAAATTGTTTTATTTGGTCTACTGGTTTCAATATTCTCTTCTTTAGTTTCCATACATGTCCAATATTCGTTTTGACTTGTTTTATTCGAGGCTCGTAAGTTACTAAGATGTCCAGTTCAATTTAAGCTGCAGAATTTTTAGTCCATGTAGTTATCGTATTAATTCCCAGTGAAACATTTTATACCAACTTTTAGAATTTGTGTTTTTCCAAGAGGGATTTGGAGTTAAAAGAAGTCGTTCGGGTGTTATGTTTTTATTTCTTTATTCTCAGAGTAATTTTAACAAAATAGTGAGACAAATACTTTTACTCGTTTAATTTTTTGTCTTCCATTTGCTGTATGCTCATTTTTTTGACCCACCTTGTGCCGTCTTTGAAAAAATTTAATTGTACTCAATTATTTCTGTTTGTTCATTAAAATGGTAAATTTTACAGTTTACTGCTTCTCCTCCTCTCCAAGCTAATTCATAAGAAGCTATATATGAAAAAATATCTTTTATAATCCCTCTGATTCTTTGTAAATTTCTCCAGTTTACTTTTTCGCTTATAGGCAATTTTTCTAAAGATAAAAGTGCCGTGACATTAATGTTGACTTTTCTTTTGAAAAGCCAAGTTAAATGGTAAAATATGTTTGCGGTTTGGTACTAAATCATTAAGAAATATTGATACTGAAATTGATAAAAGTACAAGTAAGGTGACTGAATGGGACCGCCTAGCCGCCTAGGCTTGACCGGTAAGATCTTCAAAGTTATGCTGGGCGGGCGTTGGTGGCACTTGGATGGGTGACCTAGGCAGGCTTGGGCCCGGACTGTGGCGTCTGCCCGAGACCTGGGAACACTCAACACATCTGCCTCGGACGCGTGGTCCCAGATAAATGGTAATGAGGACCAGAGTAATTAATCTCGGTAACTCAGAACCATACTATCATACATACAAATTGTAGAGACTTTGCCACCAGGCCACCCGTAATAAATAGGATGGTTTGAAGAGAAGTACTCAAGTAAAAAGGAGGAATGCACAAAGGGCCTAATGAGGCCTAAGTGCTGTGGTGGAATGGGAGTGTAATACTACCTTCCATTACACTCCGACCCATATACATACATACATAAAAGTACAACACAACACATTAATCATTATTTTTTACCCGATTTCGTGTTAATAAAATTGCTGCTATATCGTCACTTCATCAATCTGGTAGTCAAGGCGATCGATTATTTCTCTTATTATTGAAGATCGCCCGTCGCTAAGACAGTAATATTAGATACGGAAAATATCCATGAAATCGAAATTTCGTTGGTTGTCAATAAGGGAATGCATTTTTGTTATTTGTACACTTTAATCATGTGACAGGTGAGGGCGATTCTCCAAGTTACACCATCAACATTACCATACTATGTGTGGCAAAGGAATCAATTACTCTTTTTGGTGTTTCACCAAAACCTTCAACAATGTTAGTATCTGTTGAAGGTCAACTAAGTCGTACTTGTTTGCTTGTATCGCTTTGTACGAATGGAGTTCAAAAACCAATTAGGGCGTTTTATAAATAATTAAATTATTCTTAGTTAATCACGTATTACGGGTTTAATCAATTGGCATCCCAACCTCCATCCTCCATCGCAAAATGTATATGGCCAAAAAGATGAAACGTAGTTTACAGAATCTTACTACGAATAATCCACTGCGAGTGATTGGTATCTGTATACAAGACAAACCCGAACTTCATAATGACGGCTTATCGCGCATTACGAGAAAAAAATTAGGAGCTGACCCCTATCCGTGCGATTTACATCTCAATGACGCTGTTAACCCACATATCGTGGCTAATCTACAAATCTAACAAAAAACTTGCCCCAATTCCAGCTATCTTCGTAACCCTGACTCACTGACTTGATCACTGATCAGCCGTTATCACTGTGGCGTCCTTGAACGATCTGCATTCATAACAAGATTAGTTTGTAAATATAGATACTTTGAAACCGCATGAATTTTAATTTAATTTAATTTTAATTCATTATTTTAAGGGGGGATTATGTTGCAAGTTATGTCAAATAAATAAAATATATGTATCTAGAATTATCGTCAAGATTGATTTTGGTTATATCATCCATATATCATATACAGTAGGGTGGGCCGAAAATGGTCACTTTTGGTAAATGGTACTCTTTGTCTTTCCGTTGATTAGGAATTATTACAGCATGGTATAGAAACCTCCCCGTGGGTGTTAATTCCTACTCCAAATGGACAAAGGAAACCGCTCAAAAAGTGGGAATTGATACCGACATCAAAAAAGTAACAAATCATTCTTATAGATCAACAGCTGTAACCCATTTGGCGAACGTAGATATACCAGAGCAACAAGTCATGAAGATAACTGGTCACAATAACTCAAATTCCTTAAAATCTTAAACATGCAACAATGTCCACACGACATTCTGGTATAGTAAGTAAAATGAGAGAGATGGAAACATCTAATACCTAGTGTTTCCAGTTTCCCATACCGAATGTGATAATCCACAAGTTGTACCTGTATCAAAACTGTACATTTATCGTTCAAAATATGTATTGTAATGAATAAATATTATATTTATTATCCTACAATTGTTATATTTACTGTCAAACTGACAGATCGTTTAACATTTTTTGACTTATTTCTTTTTTCTACGTTCATGAAAAAAACAAAACTATTGATCTATGTTTAGTGCAAAAACTGGTTCTTTATTGCACTAGTCCAATAAAAATTTTATTGCACTCATCTGTCATTCCAATACTGTGTTTTGTGATTTGTGATCATGACATTTTCATTTTATTTATTAGTGTTTTCTACATATGAGAAATTAAAATTTTACAAATCATCCAAACACGTGTCTACTACTTTCTTGAATGAGTTTAATGGGCAGATGATAAGTGAGGTAAGGGTGGTGTCAATTTGAAGAGATTTAGCCTGTACATATTTTTTCAATACCGGGTTTCGCTTTAGACACATTCTGTCATTCATAATGAAATCCGTCGTAATAATTTTAATCTCGCTCTAAAAATGAAGTTAGAACATGTAGGGTTTTCTGACCCCTTTGCCGGCAGAAGCACGCGGAATGGAAATCGTCCAGCGCTATGTGTGTTTCATTTGTAGAACTCGTTTCTTCAGGTGCGATTTACGCCGAAAAGGTCATTGTGATCGTTTCGATTTTTATCTTTTAAAGGTTACTTGTCCCAGGTAAATGGATTAAAATTATTTTAGCTCTCAGTCCGCATTCGTTGCCATTTCCATTTTATCCTAGTATAGTGTAGTGAACCCTATGAATTTTAATGACGCAAACTAATTACATTAATTTACAACCTTAGAGAACTGTCAGTTCCTATATATCATTGGCATGTGGTGTGCTTACGATTCAGCACCAGTTTTCTGTGTCGTCGCCCGTGAGCTTTTGGAACCTCATCCAACCTATTTTCATTTTGTCTAGATGTTAACTTATTCCTAGTTGTTTTGACTCGCCACCACTTTCCTGGGTGTCGTTGGTATTTGTCTTTGGTTCAACCTTGTCAAGTGATGATGCCCATCGATACTACGACTACTAGTACTAGTACTATCTAGTACAAATGGTTTGAAATTGATTTTCTGAACATGCGCCGGTCATGCATGGTCTTTACGTTTGGAGGTTAAGCCTGCGCAGTTGGCGAAACAATGTCTCTCTTGAAAGATGAATATTGGTATCATGAAAAGTTCACGTCATACGGGGTCTTTTTCGAAAGTAGATTATATTTTTAAAACATATTTGACAAAGTCAAAATAACAGTTTCAATTTATGCTGACAAAACTATTCGATTAATATCATAGGGAAGAACAGTCAAAATACCATATGAACTACATTAATTTTATTAATTTGAAATATTTATTATGTAGATGTATATATTGTATATATGGTATTGTATGTATATAGAAAAGGATATTTTGTTTATTAACAGTAATATAACTATTCTCTAAATTAGACACCGAAGGGCAATTGACATCATTTGCATCACCTGTATCATCTCTTTCGTACAAAATTTTCTCGGTCGTGCGCATAATCGGTCCTTGACTAATCGCGCATAATCGTCCTCGACTGATAAATAACATTTACATCCCTTAATATATAAATAACTATTAAATAATAATATATAGAAAAGAAATTCTGTTAATTTGAATATTTGTGGTCTTTTAATGTGAACATTTAATTTTGAATATATGTGCTGTTTCAAGAAGTTGCATTGTTTGGCCAATGTAGTCCTCATTACATTGTTTACATGGAATTTGGTTTATGCTATTTGTAGTTTTTTTCAAGTAGATTTTCTAATGTAAAGTAAAGGAATTTTAAATTGCTTATATTTCTATGTTCTGTCGTGAATGTATTGGAAAAAATGTTTTATTCAATCAATGATAACTGCCCTTTTTTTTGAATCAACAAAATTGTCAACAAAAAATTTTTTGAATCAACAAAACATCTTGTATTTGGATTTTCAGTTTCTTGTAATGGTGATGACTCATCACCACGCTGAAAAGCTAGAAATCAAATATTTGTATCAAGAAAAACAAATCCGACTTAAAAAATCTAATCTATAAAAACTGCACTAAAAAGTAAAAAATAATTACGTTCTTCATTTTTACTATACAATCAATTTTTTATTTACAATCAATAGAATACAATCAATTTATTAGGCCAATAATAAACAATTATTGTTATTTTTGGAGTCGGTGACAGCCAAGGTTATCTAACGTATTCACTTACAATTAAATATAACTGCCTAAAGTGACACCACAATTACAAATAAAACCTAAATTCAAACTTCTAGTCGAATACAATAAATTACAGATGTATATCTACGCTACTTCGTTATACGTTTGTAAACCTTGGCTGTCACCGACTCCAAAAATAACAATAATTGTATATTATTGGCCTAATAAATTGATTGTATTCTAAGTAAGAATGAACAGCGTCATTATTTTTTTACTTTTTAGTGAGTCGGTTTTGTTCTTTTGTTAAAAATATTGTATTTACTTGTTATATAAGTAACAGTTAAATTGATATAAGAATTCGGTATTTAGCTATCAAATTCTCAAAGTTCAAGGTATGAATATCGTCGAGGCATACAAATATTTTCAATTCTTATCTCAGCACATATATACGTTCGACGTACGTTAAACAACGTACTAATGAACGTAATAATGAACTTCTAAAGACAGGCACCAACTAGCCAAAACCTGTCTATCGAAATTGCTATCGGCAATCAATAATTAATGTAAAAACATTTATTATTTAAACGTATTCTTAAACAGGGCTTGATAATTTATGCACGATCCAAGTTTTTTTGGTCGGCCTTGGCGACGTAAACATTTGTCGGTGATAGGAGTATCTCGTGTCCAAAATATATGCCGGATTTCGCGAGCTATTGAACCCATTGAAATGTCTCCAGCAAGTTTCTGATATGACCAGGATCTGCGGTGCAATAATTTTTAGTAATTAAATTTGAGATAAATCGTAGGTTCTTAAAAGCAGCTATTGCTCATATATATGGGACTAGGAAAACGGTAAAGATCCTCATATTAGAACGTCCGCGTGCGAAGGATCTACACATCTGCATCTTAAACAGATCGCGATATTTTAGTGCAGAACGTCTGCCAGGCAATACGTTGAACCCCAGAAGTAGTTGTCCTTAGATTTTATTAAAAATGGATGCATTGCACCCGCGGTAGATGACCCTTAGACGGTGCTACGACTCGTGGTAGATGGTAGACCATGGGTCTCTATCGCCCGCATAAGCTATTCCAGTATTCCAGTGCTAGATCATCCAGCACATGATTGTGCACATTTAAAAATGATGCGCGTGCATTAACTCCGATCAGATGTATAACATTTGTGTGACTAGATTTTCTGTCATTCGGCATGCTATCAACTACACCCTAGGAGAAAAATAATTTTATATAAAGTGACCTTTATTGATGAGATTTTAAAGGTATAAAGTGGCCTATAAGTCACTAGTGAGATTAGGTCAGCTAAAGCTAAAGTATACTTTAGCGTTACTAGTAATTTAGTCACTAAAGAGTAATTTTATTATAAGCAAAGTCCAAGCAATTTATTTATTAATATGTCTATATTATACGGAAAATTCATTAAACAAATATTCCACGAACTAACACTTATTTATATTTATGTTAACATTTATTGTCATCATATTCGATTTTTTTCACAGAGAAAAGTGCTGTCCTGTACACAATTTTTCTCTGTACTAATAACGACGTCAGTATCACCTGGCATCGAAATGGCTTATTTCAAAAAAAAATGTAAAATTTTTTATGCCGATTTTTTTTTGTGCTTATTTGCATATCACTTTTTTTGGGTCTGAAACTGGTATAGGTATTGCTTTACAGAAAGAAAAGTATTCAAAATTTTCTTTAAAATGCTAGGTCGAAAAATGTTTTGGGTTAAAAATTTACCAAAATATTGTTTTCATTCTTTTTGTTGAAAAAATATTATTTTACTCAATAAAAAAAGGTGTATCAAATTTATCGGTTAATAATAAATAACAAACAAATGTATGTGACTCATAAAAATAGTTTTATATATTTATCACATTTTTAAACGATATTTCTTAACTATCCTTATTATAAAACAAAATTAAAATAATCGACATTTTCGATTTGTCGAAGTATTCCTCTGATGCGTTGGATCATCTTTTGGACGACTAATTGAATTCTCTAATTTTTCTGGATATACGGCGTCGCAATAGGGCACATGACTAAAACTTTAAATATAAAAATAATACTAAAGACTTGTCGTAACATTGTAATAAAACATGTAGGTACACAAAAAAACACGAGAGCGATAAAATTGACGCGGCCCGAAACGAGCTGTGACGTCATAGCCTACAATATTCGGTAGGCGTTGCGCCGGAAAGCGGCCGAATGAAAACAAGAGGTCGAGTGCTGGGATCTCCCGTACCCGACCGAATCGGTCTTCTCGTCGTTTGTAAATTGTAGAATGTGGCGTCACGACATTGAATCTGTTTGAAACGGTTCGCTCGGGCGCGAGACATTAATAATTTAATACAAATTTATTATTAGGAATTAAGGCGTCACATTTTGCATATCGTATTTTTCAGTATGGTAGAACATTTTTATGCAATAAAAAATGCTTCCCGTCCGTTATTATAGACTTTCCGACTCAATATTGTCTAGAACTCTCAATAGGGCGAGCCTGAGGTAGGTTAGGGGGATTGTCTACTTTCGGTATAAAGTTGATGTTGTTACCCTCATACCAGTCCGTTGTGTTCGCACGTAATGTCATGAAGCGAGATCTGGCTAAAACTTTATTTCATCATTCGCGTGATGTGTAATCAGAAACTGAAGCACAAAGACATCTGGGATATAACGCTCTGCATTTAAGGCTTCGCCCCGAACAAAACCAATGTATGGTGCGAGATGAAGTCAGCCTTATAAATTGTACACCATACCAAAATTTTTTCCTTAAACTTTTTTTTGCTTTTTAATCTCACATCATCAGCGCCATCTACACAGCGCCATGTAGAAACCATCATCTCAAAGTTGGACAAAATGAAATATTTTTTTTATCGTTCATCACGATGAAATTGTTGACGAAATGCACTCTTCCCAACGCGTGGCATCATCTCGGAATTCTCTCTAACTGAGCCTCTGTGTATTTTTGAGCTTTCCTCCTTTTCCGAATGACAATATTCTTACTTGTATATGCTGTCCGTTTTAATTCGGCATCTAATAAAGGTGCGTATTCATACAGATAACGAAGGCGAATGCATTCGCTCGAATAAATTAGCCTGAAATTGCTTGGCGTTCGGTAGTGCAGTTGTGCAGTTTATATTGTTATCAGTGATAGTGAAGCATCTAATTCAAGGCAGAGAAGGATACATTTTTTGTTTGGATAGTCATGTATTATCAACCAATAAACTTAAAATATATTTTTTTATTGAGTAAAATTTTTACAACAAAATGAGAATGAAAACTATCTGTATTAAAGGGATAAAAATCGAGTTATATTTCGGTCAATTTTTAACTCAAAAAAATTTTCGGCCCAGCATTTAAAAGAATGTTTTGTCTACTTATTTATATAAAATAATAAATAAATAAAAATCGTAGTTTTTGGCTTTTTTTTCATTTTTTCATGTCAGCATTTTCGGCATAAAAAAATGGTTCATTTTTTTTTAAATATGCCACTATTTATAAAATAATAGGAAATTCAATTCTCTACAAAATGTTTCATGTATCGAAATTTTGCTTCGTTTGCGAGATTTATTGACAAAAATTGAAAAGGGGTGCATTTTCACCACTATCTTCAATATTCACCCTCTAATTTAAGAGCACTCCGCGGTTTTTTCTTCTTAAATGACCCACTGAGCGATTCCTGCAATAAAAACCTGTGAACGACTTAGTTCATTTCTATATGACGTAATCAATAGCCTATAATCCACGGTCGATATCGGGGTTTATTCCACTTCTACAACGAGTCATTTGCGACATTTTAAAACTGACTCGCCTTTGTTGTGATCATCCTAAGACATCAATTCCTAGCCAGAATCGGTAAACTCCATTCTGGTGGGAATGGCTGGGGCTTCTGGAGCACTCATAATATTTTCTCGAAAATTTGAGCGGCCCACCGTTTTTGCATCGTATCTCGCTTATTTACAATGCAATATTATATAGTAACAGTGCTCATTTTAAACGTCTTTCCAAGTACTACAAAAAATATTCTATAAGTTTTACCTGAAAAATGTTATCAATTATTTAACGTTGAGTACCTCGAATAAAGTTGTTGCAAAGCCTTCTTCAACGAGCCATAACTCCCTTTATTTTGGACCTAGCGCTTCATAAAAAAACAAACTCCTTGGTTTCTTACAAGCTTCATTTTTGGTCATTACAGTTTCTTTGTGAGGACCCGAAGTTTTATCCGCGAAAAACCGTCCAAAAATGCATTTTCAGAATGGAGATATTTCCGGTGAGATTGTTTGTTGGGAAGAGAGAAATTCAGAATCAGCGGTCCAAAAAACATAAAGTAGCATATAAAACTAAATCCTCCAATTTTTTTAAGGTCTACCCTTTATTTAGTCTCTATTAACTGGAGTAACGACCAAATGTATCGAATCAGACATCTGCGGAGAAAACATCAGAAAAAAATATTGCAGATATGTTAACAGATATGATAGCGATCTTTGTCTTAATCCGTTTAAATCAACCCCCAATTTTGATGCGCGGTAGAGCGGAAGCTATTCGTCATAGATGAAAAATTGTGCACAATTTTGTTCTCTACATATTTTTTTGAATTTTTTTCGATAGCACTTACCATGACGGCGCTATTTAACGGCCCCCACCCCCCGTGGTCGCAAACTGAGGTCTACTATCATGGGACATGTCTACCATCCTACCAAATTTCATTTTTTCCGATGTTTTGCGAACAGAACCCCTATTTTGTACCCATTGCTTGGACTATAATAATATATTACTAAATTTGAGGACTGCCATCTCGTTATACCACTACATAGTTTGTGCAAGGTTTTACGCTAACACAATTTGACAGTGGCGTTTGGCGTTGGGTTATTTTAATTCCTCTCGCATTTCGGTTTCGTCATCCGGTAGCTCAATGTAAATACGATTGATATTCAACATTCAAACTTAATATGTATGAAGACGATCTTTTTTATGTTTGTACTTGATACGTGAGGTTAGTTTCTGTCGCAACATATATTGGCACACGTCAAGGCTTAAATCAATTCTGTTCGTACTATTCGGGTGCTGCAATACACCTTGTGTAACAAATCCAAGATTCTAACCCATCTTGTGGGGTTATAATTATTACTGACAGCAACATCAACGAATTTCAGACACTTGCCCACCCGCATGAATTCCTGTGCGATTGAGAAGTGAGTGGCCTCCGGCTTGGCACGTATCATCCTAAGGGGTAAATAACTTCATATCTATGCACGTACTTGAACTTCCGAACATTAGTTGCATACCGCTAGTGAGGCCGTGATTTCTCGTAATTGATTATTAATTATTATTTGTTGTTCACAATTGAGCCGATCACAGATTAATTGGCTGAACCACAAAAATATAAATACTTGTACATTGTTATTGTTGTCATCGGTTTGTTAACCTGATGCTCTCGCTGAGTGTGACGGAATGTACTCATAGAATACTCAAAGACATTTCTTCAATTCAACCAACTTGAGTTCAGAAACGACTAATTCCCATAGTAGTTTTAGGGAACTACTATGGGAATTTGAAGGGTGGCCAAAAATCATGTAAGGGATGAAATTGTCTGTCGATAATTTTTCACCATTGTTTACGGGTCCAATTAGTAGGAAACATGGTTGTCTAATGGTTGTCTAATGTTTTGCAACCTAATTCCGAAAATTAGGTTGCAAAACACTATAGATATATATACCGGGTGTCAAAAAAGTCCCGGAACGGTCAAATATTTAGAAAAATATGCGTCGTATCGGAAAACAAAAAAATAGGGGTTCAATATTTTTGAAAAAACTATTCACATACCAAACTCAACCCCCCCACTCCACCCACTGGGACCGGGGTGGGGGTAACTCCCGAATTTTAAATGGCAACCTCCAAGTTTTATTGCAGATTCCGATTCTACGATGAAAAATAAGAACTTTTTGTCCCAAACTTTTTTTTGTATATCGGCTACATGTCGCTCAAATCGACGGTCTAAAAATAATAAAGCGGAAGCAAAAGTCTCGGGACGGTCAAATATTTAGAAAAATATGGGTCGTATCGGACTTTTTTGACACCCGGTATATAAAAAAATATAGGGGAAATTATAGTCGTCTGACACGTTTTTACTAGACTAGACTGAGGAATACTAAATTATCTTTTTGTTTGCAGATGTTTTTGGTCATATGCATCACCTTACTGTCCCTCTCATTAGCCTATTTATTTTGGAGACAGCGCGGCCTGCCACCAGGTCCCTGGGGTATACCAATTATCGGCTATCTACCTTGGCTAGACCCAAAGGCTCCACACCTAACATTCACAGCGCTGTCTAAGAAATATGGAAGCATCTACGGGTTGACGTTGGGGAATGTGTATACTGTGGTACTGAGTGATCCTAAAGCGATCAAGCAGTTGTTTTTTAAGGATTCTACCACTGGTAGAGCACCGTTGTATCTGACACATGGAATAATGAAAGGGTATGGTAAGTAAAGAGAATTAATTCAGGATAAATAAGGAAATAGTCGTTTATTTTTCGATTTTTTTTTTGTTCTTTTTCTGTTCTTTCTTCGACTGTTTTTATTCTTTTTATTTTCTTAATGTGGCATTTTTATTTTGAAAAATAATGTTTCCTTTTAGCTACTGCTATATCTCGACTGTGCTTTTTGTTATAAAATACAATTACTGTTTTTTTTTCGAGCATAGTATTGTTAACAAAAAAATATGGTCAAAACCTCAAATAAGTGTCAAACTTCAGAAAATGCACAAGTTTCCTCTGTGAAATCCATTTTGGTTTTGAAAATTTACGTAACATGCTCCGAGAAAAATAATACCAGATGCAAAAGAAAAATTAAAAACTTTTCATTATTTTTTTACATAACAGATTTACATCAACTGATTTTGACGTCGTAATGTTTTATAATATCACTAAAAACGATATTGTATGAGTTAACATTGTATGAATTAGAAAGATAGTTCTACACTGTTCAAAAATTACATAGAAAATTCTAGCGAATATCTCTGGCGCAATCGTTAGGATTAAATTATATTACGGCTAAACACAAACACATATTATGTTTTTAAATTGTTACTGTATTAGGATGCATTATGTAATTCATAAAAACAAGAATTAGGTAATTAAATATGTCAATGAGTGCAAATACAATTGTAGGATTATCAAGGACATGCTGCTAAAATTGTCATAACAAATAAATCAAAAGCAGCCACTTTTAGAGTGCACCGTCTACGCTAATATTTACTAGAAATAATTACGACTCTCACAGTCGAATACGGTCCACGGTTTATATTTCGCCCAAGGCGGCCAAATATTTAGTTACTGTTTGGCTATTATTATTACGATAAAAAATCGCTGCCTTTCTTTTTGCTCTCGGTGTCATATATATTTTCTTCCGCAGACTCACGCAAATATTTGCGATAGCCGTTATGTCCATAGACCGGTTGCTATTCGCGCTGAGAACAAGCATGGGAATAAACTGCAATCAATTCATTATATAATAACCTAAAGGATGGCTGTGATTTTACGTGATTTTGTTTGTGTTAGTAACGAGGTGTTCCTTAGAATTAATTAGTGAACAAATTTTCTCATATACATCGAAATATTAGGTCATCGTCAATAATCAAATATTTGCGTCAAATATTAAGTCATCGGAAACTAAAAATGCAAATATAACCCCTTAGGGCTGAGTTTTTGGCCCCCTCTATCTCTCTTTTACAAGAATGATGTTTTATCTAGTTGGGCTAAATTTTTTTGTTGACACGTGTGTAATTGCTGATAGATCAACTGTCAAATCAAGAGCAAATACTAATTGAAAAATATTATAAAGTTGTTCTGGAATACATAAATGATTTTGTTATAGTTATATCGTCAGGAAATAAGTAAAACAAAGTTTGCATTCAAGGCAATACTCGGTGGTAGATCATTTACATATATTAAGAAAAGTGTCGAGCCTAACACAGATCCCTGAGGAACTCCATGTTTTATAGGGAGGAGGTTTGAGTTTATATTTTGCGAAGATACATATTGATAACGATTAATTAGGTAGGAAGTGGGCGCTATTTTTACTAAAGCCATAAAAGTTTAATTTATCAACTAGCATCTCATGTGACACCGTTGGTTGTAAGAATTCACCTTCAATCAACGGTGAGACAGAGGCGAAGGCTTTTGTGAGATCTAAAAATTGTGAAAATGTTAACAAGCCATCTTCAAAGCCTACATTAATAATTTTAATTAGGGATTTATAGGTAGTGTTGTAGAGTGACTGGAAACATATTTTCTCTAATGAACATATTAATAAGATTTGTTAGACGATTATATATTTATCTCTATATATATATTTGTATCTCTATGGAGAGAAAAAAAAAAGAAAGATGATCCCTTCTGTCCCGATTTATTTCGACAAGCTCCCGCGCTAGGTAGCTTGCTTGCCTGGAGGCCTAGCAACAGCGGATGCGTCTACGAGAAATCTCCCGGAGGGCCACGCGCTGCGCGTGTACCCGTCCGCACGACAATGCCGTGACGTAAGCGTTGTGGTGTTGGCACACTGACCCAGTGCGGGCCAAAAACCGACCTCCGAAAACCGAGTTGTGGTCCTACGCGGGTGAACGAACTGCTTCCACGCCGCGGCTGGATACCGAAGAGAAGAGAGTAGCGGAAGTTTCACCGAAACAATTCGGGATTAACGACATTTTAACGCTCGGTGCTCGGAAAAAATGCACAGAAGCCCGTATGCAAATCGAGGGCCACGCGTAAGCAGAGGCGGAAGATTAGCAGACATGAATTATGGATTAGTCTGGGACAGAAGGTGTCTAGTGTTAGAGACTAGTCAAGAAAACTAGCTAGCGGTTCCGTGCATGTGTATGCAGTTTTGTAGACAAATTAATTTTGATTATTATGCTGTGAGAAGAATGACGCCGCTTTTCATTTGGAACCTAGACACTTAAAATATTATTTTGCTCATTAACCTGTAGAAAGGACAAGAACTTATTTATTAACGGTTTACGACCGAAAATGCTTCGCCCGACTTGAACCATATCGAGATCGAGTATGGTCGTGTCGTGTGTCATCATTAGCTTTTTGATAAATAATAAGTGTGATAAATAATTATAATAGATAAATGCCTGTTCCTGAAAAGCAGAGTACATGTAGTAGTCACACGTCACTTTAAAATCTGTCCTATCAGCTATAATTTTTATAAATTTTTTATTACAGTGACCATATAAAGGCAGTGGCGACAACAGCAAGACAAATTTTTGATTGGTTGTCTAGATCACGTGGTTGACATAATCCTCAAAATGTCAGCCGGCATAAATGCCAATTTATGCCAATGTGTTTTTCTATATTGTCAATGTAATTAATGTAATTATTTGCATTTGTTTAGAATAATAGTCAATTATAACTGTACAAATTAGTTCAGTTTATCTATTATTTTGTGCTTAAAAATGTTACAAAGAGCATTGTTCAATTTAAATAAAAATAAGTACGTGCCAATACTTGAAGTCTCAGCATTTTCTATTTAGTGTTTATTGCAAAACCACAGAGTGTGCTGTGTGCAAAACTACGAAGGAAATACATTTTAATAGTTCGCTGTCGGTAGCTACGTAGCTAGCAAGTGAGGATGCGTTTGACGTGTGACCGTTTTCTTGATTCCTGCTGCTCGCTGCTCGTGAAAAGTAGTCAAACAAACAGGTTCAATAATAAATATATCCGGTAATATTAAGAATGATTTCTACAACAATGGTCTACGTGACAACTGTTTTTCGATCAGTATTTTTTGATTAAATATTTTCTTGCATATTTCTATAGTTACGGAAACGAGATCGATTAATGCCTTTATTAGCGCAATTGAAATAAGCCTCAACGTGGCGGCGAGGGCGTGGCCTATTGTCCTATTGTCGCCACTGTCTCTAGTAGTCACTGTATTTTGTATCTATCATAGCTATAATTTTTAAGTATTGTGATAACTATCCTGTGCAATAAGAGTCGTATTGGGAAAATTTCGACTGAAAAAATTACAAAAACATAGAATAGCTGTTTATGTAAATAGTTGGGAAAACTACTATTTTGTGTAACGAGCAGATTTCTGAATGCGATTTACACAAAATAGTGTTTCCCAATGTGTTTCATACAAGATTTTTTCTAATTTTCACCAATTTTATATTTTATGAAAAAAAATCTGAATTTTATACGTTTAAAAGCAATGCAGTAAATTGTAACGGTGTGATACCTTGTCACTTTCGTAGCTTCTCAGTTTCATAATTGTCTAAATAACTTACTATGAGATGCACTTTACAAAACCAGTTGCGTAAAATTTTACTTTTCGTAACTGGTTGTGAAATGTAAGACATTTCCTAACGTCAAACGGTTTGAAAAGTGTTGCGTAAGCATACGGATTGGGGAATTTATTTTTTCTAAGTTTGACATTTAAATCAAACTTAGAAAAAATAAATTCCCCAATCCGTATGCTTACGCAATACGCAACACCTTATCACGAAATCGTCAATATGAAGATAATTCATGGAGTTTTGTCAAATCCGAAATTACGAACTGTCAGAAATAACTCCATTACAAAATATAGCAGATATGTTAAAGGATTGGACTTATAATATGAAAAATAAAACTGTAGCAGATTTTGCAGAAAAGTGAAACGACGAATCCGTGGCCCTGTTGTGCTGGTACTCTGTGAGTCACCGCCTGAACAAGTATGAAACAAGTTTTGTGCTTGAACAAGTATAAAACACGTGACAAGTGTGAAAGTCGTTATATACACTGCTGACCAATAGGTAGGAATAATTCAAAATTTTAATGTAATTTTGGATGCATATATCCTCTGAATAATATGGAATATCAAAATACGGTTTCCTGGACGTTTTTGGAAATTTCAGTGGTAATAAATGGCCTAAATGGCTAAAAGAATATCATGTTTCTATCGTTAAAAAAAGAATATCCGGGGTGTAAACTAAACCCCTACAAAAAATCATATTCATTCTTACCGAGAATTTTGGAAAACCAAAATCGAGATAAAATTTTGTTTACCTATGGACCAATTCGAAAAAATATATTAGGCCGTTTTTTGATACCTCGCTTATTTTCGAATATACCGGGGCTTTATTGAAATTTGGATTTGTTTTGAAAATGCATCTTACTGTTTAATAAATAAAGTATGAATTGATTTTTTTCTTATTTTCAAGTAAGGTTGCATTCCTGTAATCAGTCCCGTCTCAGTAACTAAAATTGTCATTTCTTATTCAGGGTGCTTGGGAAAACATTTAATAATCATGTGTCACGAAAAGTGTGTAAATTTTAAATAAGCTGTTCAAAACCCTGTATAATTAAAATGAACGATAATTTTAAGATTTTAAATCTGTAAAGGGAAACCTTAGACAAATATCGCGAAACGGTTTTTTATTTTTCTTGACCGGATGAGAATTATCATAATTACAATTTTGTAATTACACGGTAATTTCCTATATGACATTTAAAAAATCTACGGTAGTAACTAATGAACTGCTGGGCTAAGTATTGTAACAATCAAGTCACCACTGGAAACATACAATGTTTTGTTTTGACATTTGGTAATGCAGCAGCAGAATATCTAAATATAATTTTTATACTGTTCATGTCGATAGTTTCGATTGAAAAATATTGTACAATTTTCATATAAACAAGTGTATAATATCACAATTGACAATAAAAGAAAGGAGAAATTGTAGTCGCCTGTTAAATGAGGGTTTTACGCAACATACTGTTGCTAGGATATACGCCGTTAGCCAAAGTATGGTTCAAAAATTAAAAAAGAGGTTTGATGAAACAGGTGATGTTAACCATGGAGGGCGAAAAAAAAAATTGGAGCTCGAGAAGAATGGATTTTGATAAGAAATGTTAAATGATTATAAAAATTATAAGAAAATAGGAATCAAATTTCGAGAAAAATTAATGATACGTTTATTGTTGTTTTTATGCCACTTTGTAATCCTAATACCTGAATGTACATTTTTTCTAGAGACAGATATCGAGCAAAATGCATACTGGAAACATACAATGTTTTGTTTTGACATTTGGTAATGCAGCAGCAGAATATCTAAATATAATTTTTATACTGTTCATGTCGATAGTTTCGATTGAAAAATATTGTACAATTTTCATATAAACAAGTGTATAATATCACAATTGACAATAAAAGAAAGGAGAAATTGTAGTCGCCTGTTAAATGAGGGTTTTACGCAACATACTGTTGCTAGGATATACGCCGTTAGCCAAAGTATGGTTCAAAAATTAAAAAAGAGGTTTGATGAAACAGGTGATGTTAACCATGGAGGGCGAAAAAAAAAATTGGAGCTCGAGAAGAATGGATTTTGATAAGAAATGTTAAATGATTATAAAAATTATAAGAAAATAGGAATCAAATTTCGAGAAAAATTAATGATACGTTTATTGTTGTTTTTATGCCACTTTGTAATCCTAATACCTGAATGTACATTTTTTCTAGAGACAGATATCGAGCAAAATGCATACGCATGCTTCCCCGTCATCGGACAGCTTGATTACCGTGGATTCGCAATCGCTTGCATTGGAGAGAAGAGTGAAAAAACTGATCCGCGTAGATCCGCGTAGTAACCATATCCAAAATACGAAGCAATTTACAAGCTTTTTTTAAATTATCGTTCAATTGTTTTGTTGTTCAATATTCAGAGAGGCAAAATATTGCAGATTACATCATACAACCAACTTTTATTACATGGGTTTCTGACCTAGTAAGGGAATCTGAAAAAAAATTGTTTAATGACTGGCGCCTTCGCCAGATTCTACAATTCAATTACAGTACCTTTTCTGGCTTATAGAAGGATTTTACTCCTTGGAAAAAATGGCTCTTTGCGAGGAAATCGCCAAAGTTGCCGTACATGTCCATGTCTATGGGAAGAGGAGCCACCCGAAGTGCATCCCTCAGACAAAATGACGGCCATTTTTCGGAGAATGGTGATCGTAAAATTTGTGGCATTATTTTTTAAATGTATGAAATTTTTTGTATTATTTACAAAAAGGGCTAGACACATTTCATGGGTTCCAGTTTCATAATGAATAATTCAATTATAATGTGAATGTTCAGATATGATAAAATTGAAATAATTGATGAAGCTATTACTATTAACATTGATTGGGGTATTCCGAATATATTCTTAAATAGCAAATATTATTTCAGATTACAGAGATCGATTTAAACAGTTGCGTGGTTCGCATACTATCGAAATGGTCCATATTTGACTGCATTTTCCTCAATATCCAGCTCAGAGTTTTTTTTATCCTTGATTACTTTCATCGACATAATTTTCTTGTTTGTATCCTATGTCTTTCCTACATTTCCTACCTACCTGAAAGTTACTTGTCCACTTGTTATAATAATTTGTTTTGGTGATAACATATTTAAATTATTTAGACATTAATGGACATTCTTACATTAATAGACTTCAAATAACAACCCGCTACTGAATCAATAACGATTTAAATACCAGTCACGTATTCCACAACAATGAAAATTTAAAATGCGATAATATAATTAAATTACCGATGGGCCATCAACTTAATGGCTACCATTTATTGCAAGGCGAGTATACTAAGTGGGAATTGGGTCGTTGCCGTTGAAGGCGTTGACCCATATCTAACGGCAGGAATTTTAGAAAATACCTCCCGGTATTCAACTATTTTTTAATGATGCTGCTCGTACGAATGTACGAGCTGAAGATATATACGTATGAAGATATTAAGATGAAGCGTATTTTAGCCCAGTGCTGGGGAATAACTTCATTTTGATTGATTTTAATGCAGAAGTCGATCTGGTTAGTCACCAATGAATATTCTGATATAAACTCTTATATGTATTTATCGTGTTTTTATTCTTATCATTTTAATGTCTATTATATGTAATTCTTGCAAATTTGATGCAGTCATTAACAATCGATATAATAATTGGTAAAAGTTAGTAGTTAAAGAAATATTTTAATGGTATAAATTTCTTTCTGTTAGATTACTACCATTAAACATACCTGTCCTGTCATTGTTACTGCCAATCATTATACATCCTGGCCTGATTATCGCCTCCATTTTTCTACTCCAGACTATTGTTATTTAATCTGGTTCTCCCATCATCCTAATGTTATAGTATTTCTAATAACCATATTTGTTTCATTTATTTGTAAATTTCTTGCTTTTTCTCTTAACTTCTTTATATGTATATTCTACCGGATGTGTTATGATTTGCCACTACTTGTATATATTATTTTCCAGTTTTTATTTCTATTTTCTTAACTTTTTCATCTCTTAACTTTATTTCCTTTCCTGTCTGCATCCATTTATTGTTATTTTCTGGTCTTTCTAAGTTTATTCTCTCGTCTAATACTTTGTCATTTTATTCTATCTTCTTATTATTCTCTTTTATTCTTATAGTCGTTTGTTTGACTTCTTCTTTCATTGTTCTAGCCATTTGTTTGGCATCTTCTTTGATTTATGTAGTTATCCATATTTATTGTAATATTAGAGAATTCCTAAAAAATAACAATTCCTATAAAATTCAAATCCTAAAAAATATATACTACTATTATTATTTTTTAGGATTATTTTTTAGGATTTAGTTTAGTTTTTCCTTTAATTTAATTGACTTGGTCTATTTCACTTATATTTAATGGTTCCCAATAAATTACGACAACGTTTGCCGACAGTTTTGCTGTTTTTTGGGTTCAGTTCCAAATGTTTACTTTTTCTTGCTTTTGTGTCTTATTGCGTGATAGAGATGAACAGGGACTATAGCGGTACATCGTCCCCCTATAGCAAATTTGATCTCTATCATCGTTCCCAAGATAGGATACGTTGAAATATTTAATGTCAAGAATATTAAAAATATATATATCAATAAATACTAGTCGCCAATGCATCGTTCTTTTTTGAAAGTTATTACAAAAGTGGTACAGCGTAAAATTTTCAGAGTGCGCAATCGGCGCTTTTACTCACGCACAGCGCCTAAACCTGTCATTCTAGTGGAGTTAGGGTTTTTTATAACAAAACTCAATTTTTTTATTCTAATTGAAAGATTATGAGTCAAATCAAATGTAAATTTTCTTGTCCGAAAAAAAGAGGGCGCGATTGTCGGGTCCGCCACCTGCAACAGTGATATGTTGCATCCGTACTCTAAACATTTTAAAATAAAGCCGCTAAGATCATTTTTACCACTTTTATAATAACTTTAAAAAAAGGACGGTGTACTGGTGATTATACGGGAGATATGGATAAAAGAAAATCCCATACACTTCTAAAATGATTCTTTATTAACAAAATAAAGAAAAATTCTGTATAAATAATATAATTACAATTTTCTAACAGAAAATAAACTGTATTACAAAAACATATGAAACACATCCCAGTAAAACGATATAAGTAGGTATTTATGAGGTACCTTGGCTTCAACCATTCTATAGGACATTAATGAAACATCAAACTTAATTATATCACATCTATTTGACGGTAGTGGTAGTTTTTTTTGTTCAATGTCGACATGGCTCACTGAAGATGTCATCAGCATGTAGCCACACAAAGTTATTGTGGCTTTTTCTTAAAAAAAATACGGTGAATTTCTGATGATTCATTGACTTCAATCACTTGGCCAATAAAATACTGAACACTCTTCTTTTAAACACTCAGAATTTCACTTGGATAGTGTTCTTTTATATTTTCAGTATCTTCAAAAAATCTTTCAGCCCATCTTCATCTTCCAACTGCTTCAAATATGTTTGAAAGTCATCATCAGATGCGTCCTGACATACATTGGTGTGTGGGATATTTTCCTTATTACTACGTATCATCACTATTTGTTACTTTTTGTGATATTTTGCCAGGGGAATGTTCTTTGGGTGCTTCTTTTTAATTCCTTTCTTGATGACTACTATTTTTTTGGGGGGGAATTAGACGAGTTTTGCACGTTATACGTTCATCATATAATTTCCTGGGATTTTTTAAAACGTCAATAATTTCAATAATATCTTCAGGTACAACTACAACAATCGTTGTAAAAATATATAGCAAATTGATCAGTTTTGACTTCAAAACCATGGAATGCGTTTATTTTTTAAATCTTTCCATATAAAGAGAGTGATTAATTGAGGAATAACGTAAAGGTGACACTGATACTCTCAATACATTTTATATCGAAGTGCAATTACTTGGTCCACCATATATTGATGAAATATCTAGTCCAATTTCCTTCAGAAAATGTGGTCGTTGGATGGGCATTTTCTTCCAGTAACTAATGCACCTATTATAAGTTCATGCTGAACTGATGCACTATGAACGTCGAGATATCTTCTGTGCATAACCTCGATTTGAGCGTTATTGCTTTAAAAATGGCAACGGTATATAATATTGAGCATCATGATGCAAATACAATAATTGTGAAAAAGTTAAAAATCTGTAAACCGGGTGCACAGGGAATTTCTTCTTAAAAAAAATCACCTACTACTAAAAGTCCACCTACAATATCGTTTAAAATTCAAAAATGCAAAAAAGTATACCATTACATTTAAAATCAGAAAGTTGATGCCAATTTCCGGTATTTCCAAAAGTGCCGCTATCTTGAAAATATTTTTAGATGTAGGTAGCACTTATGCATATCTAAAAGATTTGTATTTAAAAAAATCTAACTTACGGGAGCAAATATTATGAATGAACATGTTTTTCCTAACCGCCCTGTATGTACGTGTTTAAAGATTGCTAATGTAACGTTGAAAAAAAACTTCCGAATATCGGTAGATATTTGTTGAATGATATGTTAAAAAGTTTATGAAAAATACTAATAAAGCAGTTAGAATTAGATTTTTGTCTCTGCAGCATATCAAAAATGTGTAGTGGTTAAACACATGACGCTCACGTTTTTTATTTACCAACTGAATACCAACAAACAATAGACCGGAGTACTTTCTTCTCGACCTTCTAACGGTTCTTTGAGTATCTAGGAAAAAAGAGAGCAAAACGGGGTCACTTAGGGTGCTTGAACCGTTTCACCGAGAGAAAATCCAGGTTGTTGTCTTTTACAAGGCCTATGCCATTGCTCTTCACCTTTCGGGTGTTTATGTCGCGGTTACAAGGGCGGTCGTTGAACATCTCGCGGAGCGCGCTCTTTGGAATCGACGTCTTCTAGAAGCCTTCTTCGCCTTTCGGGTGCATATATGCCGCAGTTACAAGGGCGGTCGTTGAACATCTCGTTGTGCGCTCTTGAGGATCGACGCGAAATGCAGGAAATCAAATCGTAAACAACCATACGACCAGTAATATTGTATATTTGTATATTTCGATGCTTTGAATGAAATAGGAAAAAATAATGTAAAAATATGATGTCTATATGTCCTACGCAGAAAAATAAGTTATTTTGAAATTTAGGGTATTTATTTTTCAGGAATTAATTAGAAATTACTCTTCTTAAACCACATAAATCAAAGAAAGCAGTCGTGAACACAAGTGAATATAAAGAAAAAAATGGTTACTACAAATAGGCCAACGTTTAAAAAATACCTAATCTAACAAACCAATTTCAAACTGAAAATAATAATTTATTTAAAAAAATAGGAAATAAAAAATTATATTATATATATAGCCATTATATTACCAGAGACGCTATTGTATAAAAAAATTCTCTTGTTCCTAAATGTTATGGTCTACCAAAACTATATAACCAAATATATTCCATTATAGTAGGTATGAATTCTATAGTGTGAGTTACTGTCTGTGTTAAAGTTTGGCCTTTACCCAAAAAGTCTTTATTATTGCCAATTTTCTAATTGGTCCTGATTCTCATGGAGTCCTAATATAAAGAGAATAAAATTTCCTTTCGATTGGTGTATATTATGTTTATTTTTAACAGAAAATAAATCCTAAAACAACCCCAAAACTATTGCAAAAATACATCGGCTCTATAATTTCCTACTTAATTAAAAAAAATAAATTTTGAACATGTGTAACGTTGTCTGTCCAATACATAAATACTCTGTACAGTCTTGATTATGTGAGATAGCAAAAAGATAAACTTAAAATATAAAATAATAAAATAAAAGCAAAACCAAAATATAAAACTTTACAATACTAAAAACAATATTATACATACCTATTGATATTTCCTACTTTAAAAAAATTTGTTTTTAACAGATGATAAAATATTGTTCAATAAATAAATACCAACTTATATTAATTCATAAATTAAATTAAATGAACATAAAATAAAAATAAAATTGCGAAAAACTAAAAAAATGCACCTTTGGGGGTGGTTTTGGGGTGGTTTTTCAGGAAGGATACCAGGGCCTTCATCCTATCTTTTTTTCTAACCCCTCAATATACCCATTTCCAGTAACGGACAAACTTTAACACGCATGCATGGTAACTCACAACCCATTTTTATATGGGAATTAATACCTACTACTATTTTTTTTAGATGTAATGTCCTTACAAATATATTAATTGACCTAAAAATATAACACGTAAACGTTGCGACGAAATAAAAAAACTATTACATAGAATTATTAGCCTTAGAACACATTAAATTCAACATTGTTTCAATGCAATAATGCATATCACAAACGATAATGGTTGTGCAAAAGATTCTCCAATATCCAGTACGATTGCTGATTAGTTCTAGAGGATTTAGAAAAAACTACCATTCCAATATTAAATTATAAAATACCATTTTCAAACATTACTTAGAACTGGTTCTCTCTGAGGCCCAAACAAACAAACAGACAATGGTCGGTCGATACTGGGACCACTGTCTTGTATAATATTTATCAATGGTATATGAGACATAAGTGATCTTTAATTTAAAATAATGTGTGAAAGGGGATTGTGAATTACTCCAAAAGACATAGCTGCTGGTGTTTTTACACTAGGTTGCTATTATGTTCCACCAAATGTACTGTTACCTCTTATATAAGGGAGAAAGAAAGAAAAGAGAAATAATACATTGACCTGAATATATAACAAGGTCTAAAACAGTGCTCAGACGAAAATAGTTGAAAGAAGACGTTATTTTATCCATAATCTTTTTTCTACCAGCCCGTCTGAAAGTTGTAAAATGCGTGCGGTTATGTTCTTCTTCCCGTACCCATGTGCGTGCGGTAAAGTGCAGTTTACCGCTTGGTAGTGTTCGAATAAAAATCTCGTTCTTTTAAAAACCGCTCACAGTTTGTGAACTATTCAGTGAAGTTACATTAGAACATTTTCTGCAGAACTAATTAATGCCTTTTGACCTGAGAAATATCGTGTTTTACTGTAGCGTCTTTTCTTTTCTACAAAATCGGTAGAAACGAATTTGAAAACAGGTATTATAGAAAACTTCCGCCAAACATTTGTAAAACTAGGGGCTATGGCATCAAATCATTTCCTAATGAGTATGACTTACCTTGTCGACGTGGCTTCCCGTGCCACGCAGCCGACCCTCGCGGGTCCTTCACCCTCCGGCCCGGGCCTCTGGAAACGTCTCGAGCATCGTCTACGGAGGGGTTCCGACTAGGCACCCGCAGGGCAAGGACGCGATGCCGACCGCATCGAGGATTACCAGGTCTTAGGAATTCCACTCACGTCCGCTCCGATGACTAACGCCTCGTTTCACTCTCGCTGTCGTTCTTAAGAAGTTATTTTTACTCGCCCGCAGAGCCGGCAGTGCCATACGAGCACCGGACGGCTGTGAAAAGTCACTCAACACCGATGGATTTGCCGCAAGGATGGAGGGAGCTCTACAGTCTCTAATGAATCTGTCAGCCAGGTAAGTTGCTGCAGACTCTGGTCCCTCGAAATTCGTTTGAGACAGGAGACGGTGGCGTCATAAATATACTAATTCTTCCTAAAATGGTTAATTTTCAGATTGTTTTAAAGTTTTCAGATTGTTCATTATCAATGTCGTCGTCAGGCAACATTGCAACATATAATATTAATAATAATTTATTTTCATTGGACCCGCAGCATTGAAATTGGCAATAAATACAGGTACATGTAAAGAATCACAAACTAACACGTACTTGAAGTATAAAAATATAAAACGCAAACAGTGTGCACAAGTTGAATGTTGCACCCTAAGCATTTTCACACAGTTATTTTGGTGTAAATTGTGGATAGCTTTAACCAACAGACTGAATGAAGTTCAGCTTAGTGTCAATTGGGGAATATACTACAAATGCACTTTCTTGTTGGTTTAGTATTGACATTATTACGATACCATTGAGTACCCATGTAGTAGCATTTTTACTCAAAACGTCTATATTTTTAGTTATTATAATCTAGAAAGTGTAATCTGCAAAAATAGTTATAAAGGAATGATTTATATTGGCTACTAAATCATTTATGTAAATTATTAACAACAACTGACATGTAGTGTATGACATGACTGGCAGTGTATTACTGCCCGAAAAATACTTTGCCCCACGAAATTTTGACTCTCTGTGATCTCTGCAATATAAAAGTATAAATTTTGACTCTCTGTGAACTCTGCAATATAAAAGTAAATTTCTGCAATCAAAGTAAAATTTCGAGTTTCCTCCATTGTCCAAGAAAAAATATGCTGACCAGAGGACTTAAATTAGTACAGTAATTACCTGAATATGTAGTCAATCGATTAAGAAAACCTCATGTTTATAAGTTAATTAGTTTCGAAGTTATCGCGTGGTATGTTTAAAAATCATTTAACATCTTGACAAATATTGACATTTTTCGGGATAAAAATGTCTGACACCCCAAAAGATGTCGTAATTAATAATTTCACATGTACAAGGACCCAACCAATGATCCTGTATAGGTTTCATGTGGTTATACCTTTTAAAAAAAAATTAAACATTTTTCTACCGTTTTTACTCCACTAATATAACTCCATTTTTAAAAGATCAAGCAGACAAGGAAATAATTGTCCCTGTAGCAATAGATGAGTTCATAATATCACAACCTGAAGACAGGAAAGATACAAATAAAAGTTTCAAAAGAAAAACATCAGATCATGAGTGAACTGGTTATTAATATTGATAGATTACTAATATAGCTAATTAATGTATTATGAAGGATAGTTATATATTAGAAGAGACTTTAAGATATATCTTTAAGATAGTATTTTAAGATATAACTTTAAGGTAGTATGGAATCGAAATTCGCAATAATACTGCACGTTTTTTGAAGTGGTTCACCTAAAAAATTGGTCCACTTTGATGAGTTGTAACTTTTGAACGGATGGATGTATCATTGAAAGTTTTTTTCGTATTCATTCAGCAGCGAGTGGGCTTAATTGCATTTATTTGCGATTATCGATATTGATTTTACAGGGTGATTTGTAAAGTTATAATTTTTCTATCAATTTTTTTGATGTACGCGAGGTAAACGAGTCACCCTGTATATTTCATTGTAAGGTTATATAGCCTCATATCTTAGTTATGCATAGTTTTTTGGATGTCTTCACAGATGAATCACGGTTTTCTGAAAGTCCGGATACCAACCGCCTGCGTGTATGGCGAAGAGTGAATGAACGTTACGAAGAAGATTGTACGGTAGGCGTTACACCTTTCGGTGGTCGCTCATTTACAGTTTGGGGTGGGATATCAATAGACCATCGCACTGAACTTGTACTTTTTGTCCATGAGACAGTAACAGCTTTGCGATACCTGGAGAGAATTCTGGAGCCAATAGTTCTTCCTCTGTCTCATCAAATGGGTGAACAGTTTGTCTATACGGACGATAACGCCAGACCACATCGAGCCAACATAGTGAACGAATTTTTTCAACAAGAGAATATCACGAAAATGGAATGGCCGGCACTCCGGACCTCAACCCCATCGAAAACGTGTGGGATGCGCTCCAAAGAAGAATGTTGAATCGCGAAATGGAACCACATGGGATTGACGAGCTAGGAAATGCACTTCAAGAAGAATGTGAGGCCATCCCGGGTGATCTAATCAATAACGTCATCAACAGTATGCCTTAAATATGTCAGGAGATGATAAGGATTAGAGGTGACCCCACCCATTAGTAATTAATGTTTAAAATTTTAAATTCATTCTTTATTGTTATTGCGTTAAAAATGTATAATAAACTTCCTTTTTGACATTTTGCGTATATTTTTAGTAAAAAATCATGTCTTTTGACACAAATGAGTTATGACCAAAATTCAAAAAATTATGCATAACTAAGATATGAGGCTATATGATGACCTTACAATGAAATATACAGGGTGACTTGTTTACCTCGTGTGTACATAAAAAAAATGATAGAAAAATCATAGCTTTACAAATCACCCTGTAAAATGAATATCAATAATCACAAATGAATAAAATTATGTACACTCGCTGCTGAAGGAACACTCTTTCTGATAAAGATCCGTTCAAAAATTACAACTGTGGAAATCAAAGTGGACCATTTTTTTAGGTGAACCACTTCAAAAAACGTGCAGTGTATGCAATGTATGCAATGTAAAAATATTATAAACAAAAATTTAGATGTAGGTTTCATCCATGGCAAAAGAATTTCCTCTATCGGTAAAACTAGCAAATTTCAAAAGTAGAAATATGTGGAAGCTATAATATTCAGTCATGCCGGGTAATGATGCCGTTATCATAAACCATCAAAACCTTTACGAGCAATATATTGCACTGTGCTCTATTGATAGCGACATATATGACCAATAATGTAATAAAATCAGGGCAAGCATTCAAGACCACGTCCTACTCACACATAATCGCCACAGCCAGGGTCGAAAGAGCGCATTTAGTTCCGCGATGGGATTTTTTCCTCGAACTGTGATATTTCTCGAAGGAATCCGGAGTTCTTAAGTTCCACCAGACAGAGTCAGGCACGTAGGCTGGGGATGGCAATATTATTAAGTGACTAATCGACTTTTGGCTGTTCTAGTGGTCGATTTCACTTTACAAACGCATGTAAATTATTCGTAATATGTCTCGCAACGGCTTTTTGCGAAGTTTTTGCAGCCATAAAAATTATTTTCCCAATTTCTACTGGCCTTCTGACTGGTACACACACAGGTTTCGTTATGTGCCAGTTTTTTCTTGTTTCACAATACAGTATTGTGCTTGTTACAGATGGACAACCAACCCGATCATAGCACACGTTTTTGCCTCAATGTAGCTGATAATGAGATTGGGAAATAGGCATTATATATTCAGACAATTTATGAAACAAGACAAATTATGAAAATGTTACACATCTAAAAAATCGCTTACACGTTTCGGTGCCAGATGATTAAGATCATTAAAGCCTCGTACAGACTATATGCGCAACGTTTAATGTAACATGCAATACGAGAAATGTGTACACTGTGTACAGACGTTGCTCGTTGCAAATAGTGCGCACTGGTGATTTGGCGGTTTTTGGCGTTTTAGAGGCGTCTTAGAGCAAATGTCAACATTGCCCGCCTCCCCCAACACATATTTCTAGATCCAGCCCTATTTGTAAGGTCTGTTATAGTCCAGGACAATTAGCTTGAAAATCATGCAACTTTCCAAAAATCGACCTCTTTTTGCAATTTTGTTTATAAACTAATTCTTATGATGTATCCATAAAGGCCCGAGACTTACGCCACCGACGCACTGGAGCTTCTTGACATATAAGGTGTCAAAAGTCGCGGATTTTGTTATCTCACTTCCTGTCGCTCCAACGCCTAAACGTAAATACGACAAACCTTTGTGGAGATATGAAGCTAAATATGTTTAAATATACAAAAATAGCCAAATTCGGTTATGCAACGTGTATCGCCTTTCTGTCTTCCTACTGCTCAAATGGCAATGATACCTATATAATTATGTTTTTCTAAAAATCCCAAGTTTGATATTTGTACACCTACCTGTTCTCGAGATATGAGACACGAAAGATAAGCTAGCTTAAGTATAGCTAGCTTAAGTATAGCTAGATAAGTAGCTAGCTTGCAGCTTCCTTTCTCTCCGAAAGAGATCAACAAGTTCTAATTGAAATAAATCATCAGGTATTGTTGGTATCCCTTCTGGAGTGCCTCAGGGAAGTATATTAGGGTCACTTTTGTATTCCATATACACAGTAAATCTTGTGAAATCTTTAAAATACTGTGACTATCATATATGTATGCGGACGATACGCAACTTTATTACTTTTTTACCACCTCTGAGATTGCTACTGCTTACAGCAATATTAACAACGACTTATAAAATCTCTTATCTACATTATTATCGCAATACTCCACAAAAAATTATCGCAATACTCTTCGGTAGTGAAAACACAAGAGACAATTTATTTGAAAACCGCCAGATAAACATTAATAATAATATTATCCCATTTAAAGATTCTGCGAAAAATTTTGATCTTATAATTGATCATAAACTAAGATTTAATAAACTAATTAAAAATTATTTACTCACATAGACACTATTTAAATAAAAATATTAAAACAATGTTATACATATGTTATATATAGGGACCATGCAAAAATTGCAAAACTCATGCTTAAGACTAATATTTGGCATCCGATGCAGACCGAGAATCACGCATAAATTAAAACATGTTAAATGGCTAAATATGTACAACCGACAGTACTTCATTCTACCTGCTTCTTTTATAAAATCTGCATAATAAAATTGTTTATCGGACCAACGTTCACAATCTGAATATTCGTCGAAAACATATTACCACAATCCCTACTCATCATAAAGAAATATCTAAACCCTCATTATCTTATAATATCTCTTCTTACATCAGTAAATTTAAAATAACTGACTTAATAACATTCAAAGATCTCGTTTCACAGCAGTGATCTTTCTAGTACATATTTCTTTGTGTATAGTTCTTTTTTCTCTTCTATCCCTTTCTAGCACTACTAAACCCATCTATATTTCACTTTCTTCGTTCTCCTTTCTTCTTCTTTTGTTTTTAGTAAATATCAGGTATAATCATAAAATATCAGGTAAATATCAGGTCTTTATTGCCATTATTTAATTAAATTATATTCAATTTAGATGTAGGCCTCATCAGCAGCTGGTATTTTATCAGTAAGTTGCAAAATGGCCGTTTTATTTTTAGTAAATTTTGTATTTTGGATTTTGTAAAATTGTATAATGTGTAAAATAAAAAACTATTTTAGTAAGTAATACAAAGTGCACTGACAGCCTAAAGGAACAATTGCTGTTGCCACCGTAATTCTCAAATCGTTCCTCTGCCAAATTTAGCAGCATTGGCGGGTTGGCGGGATTTTCGCGCGTATTCTGTAACGGTCATTTGCGATGGAGTAGTGCGTTGGTTGAGATATTCACGATTGTGTAGTGCTGTTTTACTGTGATTGTGACACAATATAATATCAGTGAACGATGGAAAATATTCCAAAACGTAGGCACTATCGAACGGTAACCGAGAAGAAAATTATTTTACTGCATACAGAGAGATCACCCTCATCGCGACAAGGATGAATTGGTGATATGTGTTCGGATTATACAGAAGCATCAAAGCCAAGCATATACACACCTTGACGAGAAGAGAAGATACATGGAAGTGTACAGCCACCGAAACCAGAAAGCGATCGAAATAAGATTGTAGTGGACGAAGATGCACAAAATGCGACATGTAGAACGGTTCGCGGTTTCTTTAGAAAGAACAAATTGCCCACTTTAGATAAGGTGCTGCAAAGCAAGTGAAAATGATATTATACCTCAAATGTGCAGGGCTAGCCTGGCAAAATTTTTGAAAAGGACATGAATTTTACATATGGAAAAGTAGACAGAAAGAGTGTTCTCATAGAACAATATGAAATAGTTGCTTGGCGGATAGAGTATCTTCGAAAAATAAAAATGTTTCGAAACAAAGGGCGTAAAATTTATTACACTGATGAAACATGGGTCAACGAAGGACATACTGTGAAGAGAGTCTGGCAGGATGGAAACGTGAAAAATGCACGGCAAGCTGCGATTGAAGGCTGGCCAACTGGTTTAAAAATGTTGTCTGGAAAAGGTCGCCATGTAACCATAACGCATATTGGAAATTATAGTGGATTTTTGCTTAATGAAGAATTGATATTTCAATCCAAGAAGACCGGAGACTACCACGAGGAAATGAATTCCGAAGTATACGAGATATGGTTTGCCGGCGTACTTAAACATTTGGAATCAGGAAGTGTCGTGGTTATGGATAATGCCTTACCATACCGAAAATGCGAACAAACACCCCAGCAGTCGTGGAGAATGGTAAAAGTCACAGCAGAAACTTGGCAGAAGTGTATTAACCACGTGGTGACAGCAGAACAGATAATGTGGATTTGGCGGTTGATCAAGCCATAGAACCCATTGTGATTAATATTTGAAGTGGTGTAAACAACAGTGAAGAAGTGGAAAGTGACTGAAAATAGTGATATTAGTAATTATAATATTATTAAATAGTGATATAGACAATATATAATAGTGATATAGACAATATTAATTACCCATTTGTAAGGTAAGTGTTAAAGTGTAAGGTATTAAGGTGTTTTTATTTTTTGTTGATAATTATTTGCTTTATTTTGAAATATATATTTATGTTATTGTTTTTATTTTTTGCTTTATTTTGTAATATATACCTATTTATTTTATTTTTCCGATTTCAAGTTTTTTTTAACGGCTATTTAGCTGTTTTGTACATGTTTCTTGTGGAAAATATGGCTACTGACGAACCTCCCACTAATAAATAGTAACGCCCTGAAAGCAATACTTTATAAGTGGTGTGGAAACTTGCTTTCTTCAAAATGAGCTGTAGTGTTTAAAATATACATATAAAAACCTTTTAATTTCGACCCCCTAAAAAATGCCTACGCTCATGAGAAGAACTTTGTAGGTTAGATTTGCCGGTCAGTCAACTTTCTATACTTCTTAGAACCACTGTATTATTATTATTATAAGTTTTGGGCAAAAATACTCCTTCTGTTTGAACGCTATTATCTCGCTCTCTATGGCTCACACAAAAATGTTATTGCTGTTTGATCATCAAATTATCTAACTAAAGGGTTCCGCACGCACGCAAACCTCAAGTGATAATGCATTTGATCTTCTAGATATCAGCAATACATTGCTTCAGTCTTATCTTCTTCTTGCTTCAGTCACATCTTGACTCTAATATATTTCACAAGTTGGTCTTAAATCAGATTAATTATTGGATATTTTGGATGTACCCCATGGATCCAGCTCCCAAGGTAGCTCCTCTTAATTTTAATCAATAATGATTTTTCCTTAGTATTAGTAGTAATCAGGTTCATTCTTGACTACTCTGGGGTACCCCAAGGATGCGACTTTGGGCCACTTCTTTTCATTTCGATCTACAATATTTTCCCTAGTACTTAAATATCGTCACCTTTTAGAGTACTTAGGTAATACTTTTTTAACTTTTACCATGAATACAACTCATATTATTTAGCTGTAATATACAAAGTTAAATTGTCATTATTTTCGATAGTAAACTTGCTTCCTCGGGCACCAGTTATCCAGTAAAGCCCGTAAAACTGGAATTTATCATTGACACTTAAACAACTGAATCAATCATAACTCAAAATATTTTTTACATCCCCACTTCAAATTAAGTAATTTCAAAAGTAACAAACAGCGGCATTTGACTTTAGAATTAGATAGTCTAAAATATATTTTCTTAGGACTGATTTGCGCTGAGGGCGAGCTATGGAAAGAGCAGAGACGTTTCGTCCACAATTGCCTCCGACAATTAGGCGGATCGAAGATTGGTAATCAAAGGAAAAATATGGAGGCGCTCATAATGGAGAACGTGCGCGACTTTATAGAGGTAATCGGTCGCTTTAAATGTTGAAATCCTAATCGATATTTTTTTAGTACATCAACAATCAAGGGGATAAAGTCACATTGGATCCACTTGAACCACTTCGACATAGCTTAGGATCTGCCATTAATATACTCGTTTTCGGCAAATCGTGGCCAAGGGATGATGAGACATGGAATTGGTTGCAGCATCTGCAAGAGGAGGGAACTAAGCATATAGGTGTAGCTGGGCCACTTAATTTCTTGCCGTTTTTAAGGTAACGGGCAGTATTTTTACTGTTTATTAAGTTCTTTATATCGCATAATGTAAACACACTTGACTTGTTAGTTGCCAATACGGTTCCTCATGGAACACGTTTGCTTGCTAATTACTTCTGCCACAACCCGATTTAAACAAGAGCTTCTACGTTGCTTCATCGTGATACAACAGCCACCTCAAACATTACCAATATTTGTATAAATAAAAGCATGACCGACCATCGTGCTAATTGACTTTCTCCCAAAACAGATTCGTGCCGAAATTTCATCAAACAATGAGTTTCTTAATCGATGGCAAACAAGAAACTCACAGGGTATACCAGAGAATAATCGAGGAACAGGGTGATCTGTTAAAGAAGCAAACTGCCGAAGATGTAGACGGTAATAATAACGTCCGTAATGTCATCCAGGCGTTCATTGTTGAAAAGGCGAAGCATAATGGAAATGCTCATATTGAAAAATTCTACAGCAATGAGCAGTTTTATCACTTGCTGGCGGATCTGTTCGGGGCTGGCTTGGACACCACCCTCACAACTTTAAGGTAAGAAATCTCCGAGAGTATCTATCGTTGGAGGAATTGATGACTGTTGATTGAGTGAAAAATGTTTTACACATATTACGTTTTTTGTATTAAAGGTGGTATCTACTATTTCTTGCAAAGCATCCAGAAGTCCAAGCTAGTATTCGCCGTGAGATCCAGGATGTGATCCAAAATCGCCCTCCGACTTTGGAGGACATGCCCCACTTGCCTCTGGTAGAGGCTTCCATCTGCGAGACCCAAAGGATACGACCCGTGGTACCACTGGGTATACCTCATGGATCTTTAGAAGAACTTCAAGTAGATGGGTTTCGGATTCCCAAGGGAACCATGTTAGTTCCTTTGCAATGGGCTCTACATATGAATGATGCCGTTTGGGTTGACCCGGAAAAGTTTGATCCGTCACGATTTTTAGATGATGACGGGAAAGTTGTAAGAGATGAATATTTCATGCCGTTCCAGATAGGTGAGTTGCGAGGTGAAGATTTTGGGAGCTGGTAAAATGTGCTCGCTTTTTAGGTAAACGTATGTGCGTCGGTGACGAGTTGGCCAGGATGCTGCTGTTTCTCTTTGGGTCTTGTATTGTCCAAAATTTTCACTTGGGACTTGTGAATGAAGACGTTGATCTTCGTGGAGAGTGTGGAATAACGTTAACCCCAACATGCTGTGATTTGGTATTTACTAAAATCGATTGAAACTATGTCGGATATTTTTGCAAGTATTACAGACTTCTATTTTAATTTTTTTAAATAAATCTCGCTTAAAGAGTGTTGTTTACGTTACATACCTCTATGTTTACCTTTTTAGTGATTTACATTCCTGAATATGTACTGGTTACTTACTTACGAATGTGTCCTTGGTAATTTACGGGTCTTCAGCCGTCTTCAGGTTCAGCCGGGCCGTCTTCAGGTTCTTCTCCATAACGGCTTGTTGCTGCTTCTGGTCAAACTGAGATTTGTAACTGAACTAGTTCAGTTCTCTTTTTAATTAGTTTAAGAGATCTTGCGACATTCTACTTTTTTCTGTTCTTTTTTTATGGGATAAAATTCTAATATAATAAATTGTGCCTCTATTTTTCCTCTATTTTTGGAGGAAAATAATAATCATAAAATAATAATAATAATTTTTCAAGTATTTTCTTTTTTGTATTTTTTTAAATATATGTCGTTACACAGGCAGATTTTTTCTTTTTTTTTTTCAAATGGTGGAAAATAATACCCAGAAGTATATTAAAATTATAATTTATTAAAAACTATGTGGTTTTGTTAAAATAATTAAATAACATCCTAACCTTAACATAAGTCTTGCTCTCTTTAAAAATGTACAAACAGCAAGATTGCAAAAAAAATTATATGTACAAAAAATCGCCTAAGCCTAAATGAAAAATAAAAATAAAATGAACGAAACGACGCACGTCCAGTCTCTATAAGAGACTACCAAGAGTGCGCCAAAATTTAGTCTACATTTAAAATTCACTGGTTTAAAACATAGGTAACGTGACATTGGGTGACTGTGCAGTCCCGAACTGGGGATTAAAAGTTAAAAAAACGGTAAGTCAAATGGTAAAAATAAAAAAGTAACTATGGACTGTTCGGGATTGCAAGTTTGAGATGGGTTGACTAGTTGCTTTGCTATATCTAAATCAGGCGGCCGCAAAGGCTGCTTTCAGCCGGGATATTCGAAAACGCGCAGCATAAAAGGCCAACGATGAGTGTTAATAATGGCCTTCACTTGGTTTAATGGTGCACGCATCCCTTACCAGACTTCAGAAGCCCTGCGACCGGCCCATGATAATACTACAGTGATAATGAACACTTTGCACAGCCGATCCAACTCGGAGATCTGTATTTTTGAGGAATGTCTCGTTGCGATAAGTACTGTGCCTCTAGGATATTAGGAAACGCTTTCGATCCGTGCTCTGTCCACCCCGACCGCGCTAGTGACTGCCAGCCGGTCTCAAATTGGCGTCCTCATTATCCCAATCCATAGGTCTTGGTTTCAGGCACACTTTGAAGGCTTCGGGGCTTATCGTGACCCCCGCAATGCCCTTTAAGCTGGGCAGGGTCTCCCCCTGCGGTACGGATACATCGAAGGAGTGCAGCAGTGATGCGAAGAACAGGAACAGCTCCATTCGGGCGAGAATCTCGCCGAGGCACATTCGCCTTCCGACCCCGAAGGGAAGGAAGTATTCTGGTTTTGTGACTTTGCCTTCGGAGTTGATGAATCTGGTGGGGTTGAAGGTTTCTGGTTCGTCCCAGAGGGTGGGGTCCATGTGTACGGCGTGGAGCAGGGGCACCACCTGCGCGTGGCGTGGCAAGTGGAAGCCATTGAGCTTGATGTCTCTGCAAGAGAAGGGGGTGGTCAAAATATGGAGATTTATAACGGCGAACGTTCAGCGCGATAAATAATGCTACTTTTGCATGTTTAGAGGTTTATGCATAAGTAGAGGGTGCGATGCTCGTTGATTAATTAATGCTATGAAGAATCTACAAATAATTCAAGTAAAGTAAAAAACAAAAATGTTTTAGTTTTATGAAAAAAACTGCATTGCACAATATAGAAATTGCGAATGATTTTCGGTTTGTTATGTTAAAAGAAATTGTAAGTCTATATTTATTATAATTAATTTTCTTGGTTTTTTAATAAAAAGTAGAAAAAACAAAAATATTTTGGTTGTATGAACTGCATTACACGATATAGAAATTGCGATTGATTTTCGGTATTAAAGTTTAAGATCAAAAATAATTAATATATTAATTCGAAAAATTAAGAAAACATTTTAATTTTATAAACAAAACTAGAAATATTGGAAATTGGTAACCATGTTCTATTTATGCCAAATCAAACCGAATGTAAAAAAATCAGTTCTATTAATTAAGTATAAAGTTCTATAAAAAATATTTTCTTAACACTTACTAAATATGCAGAAATGGCATTAATATTAATGTTTGTGCCATACCAAACCCAGCGACGATTTCTTGCCAATTTTAATTCACAAATGTATTGCACTGTTTCTTATTTGGCCATGGCTATTGAATTTAAACTTTCCACAAACCGATGTAGTCTGGTCTCTAGTCCAGCGCCAACGTGGATAAAAATTTAGTATCTTAGAGGAGCCCATCGGGTTCATTAACTGATTTGAATTTAATTGCGTAAGAATGCGTGTATTGAACCTACTGTTACATAAACCTCTCAAGCATTGTCTTATATTCAGAACTCGTTCTGCGTGTGTTACGAAATACTTTGAGAAATCGTCTGAATTGAATGACTACAGAGTTCATTGAACGAAAAATATATTATTATTTTTAGGCTGGGGACTTTCACTTTTTTGCAGAGCTGAATTTTAATTAATGTCCCAATCGCTGAAAAAATGCTCTTGGGATCCGATATTTACCTTGTGGGTGCGTGCGTCGTGCCCATGGGAACGATGCTGGATATTCTGAGGACCTCGAGCACCGTCGACTCGGTGACTGGTAGATACGCCAGGTCTTCGAGTTTTGGTAAACGTTGCCGCCCAATTACCTGGTCTAGTTCCTCTTGAACCGCGCGCATTTTCTCGGGGTGATGGAGCATGAAAATCACCGCCCATTGTAGCGAGCTCTTGATCGTCTCCATGCCGGCTGAAAACAGGTCTCCTAGGATCTGCTGCATCTGACGATCTGGAAAAAAAGATTAACGTTTATTCAGGTCGATAGGCAGTTTTCACAAAACATTCGAAAGGTCAAGGCAAATTGAGGCAATGCAAAAGAAGTTAACGGGTCAAGGTCAGAGGATTTTTGTAAAAATACAAAAAAAAACGGTTTTCGTGAAAGCAGCAAAAATTTCAAATGTTTAGCTGTTTTGTTTTCAATAGGTACATTTTATGTCTTATAGTGCAAGCAACAATTAAATATTTTAAATGTTGCAGATTTGAATAAATATAAAAATTTTACCTCTTATTATGATATACCTTTTATTTTGTTAGAAAAAACAAAATAAAAAATTCGGTGCATATATATCTACAAATAGTTGACTTTTTAATGAAGAAATTTGAAGCATTTCTAGCCAAGAAACTTACTTTGCCATTTAATAGATTCCCATATAAATAAGAAAAATGCAAACGAAATGTTGCTAAGACCAAAAAAACTATAACAAAAATTTTTTTATGTAACGCAAAATATGCATATTTTTATTATTTTGAATGAATAGAAGAAGAAATGGAAAGTAAATATGCATAATTATAAAATACTTAAATTTGTAAACGAAGTATACAAACAATTGATTTCGCGAGTTATGTAGTTGTGCGAAAAAATCCAAAAAAATTATACATACCATGATCTTTTCCCTCGAACAAATGGTGCCCAGTACCCTCTTCGTTAGCTTTTTGAATTTCATACAGATAGGTATCGAGAAGGTCCCGCAAGTGGCTAGGGTCAAAGGTCTTCCTGTGATCGTCGATTGTCTCCTGCAAGAAATCAGCCATCTCCTCGCGGTTCTGCAAAAAAAAACGTCAACACCCGAGAATTCACTAAAGGATATCTCACCACCTACCTTGGCAATCTTTTGGCGGGTGCTCGTGTGTCCCGGCAGATATTTCAAGATGGGAATAAACAGCGCGGCTTCCAAAGATCCGAACAGTTTGAATCCCTCGTCTATGAGGTTCATGAACCTGATGAAGCGGGCGTCATTGTGCGAGAACCTAACAGACATTAGGACGTCGCAAATGACGTTGGAGATAGAGACCGCGAAGACGGGGTTCAGGTCGATAGACTCGTCCTTTTTCGCTTTGAGTACGCAAAGGAACTCCTCGACCTCGGTCATGATACGGCCCTCCATCTGGGCCTTCCTCGAGCCCAGGTAGGACATGCCGAAATGGCGGAGGCCGTCGTGGATGAACCGCCGCTGGTCCTTCCACAGTTTGCCGGCAATGTTGATCACCCCTGAAACAGACAGTGGTCGTCAAAAAACAATTTCCAAGTCCCGAAGGTAGTTTCACTTTTTTGCTAATTTTATTTTTATGCAGTTTTCAAACAATATAAAATAAATAATATTATGGCAAAAATTTAAAAAAATTTAATATCACGCATTGGTTAACGTTTTTTACGTCGTTTTCATTTTTTCTTAAATTTGTTTTTTAAATTGTTATTGGTGTTTATTTCAATTTTATTCGGTATATTTTTTCACATTCTTATTTTAATACTACCTACATAGAAATTTAATATTAGCAGTATTTTTTTTCTAACATTTTAGAGGTCACGATTACGCATTTTAAAACAAAAATACTTTTTTGTTTTACGTTTTGAAAAAATTATTGTCATATATAATAATGCCTGGAAATGCTTCGAAAATAATTTTTTTAAAACGTTTCCACACATTATATCACAATTAAAAATGATGCTGCAATGATATTTAGCTGTGATTTACAAAAATATTTTGTATCTCATGCACAAAAAAAAGTTAAAGGAATATGAGATTAATTATGACATAATATGGGGGAACGTCTTCAAAAAATATTTTTTAATCATTCCATTCGTTCACCATGCGTATCTTTTTTTTTTATTTTAACGTCGCATCTACTTATAATTATCCCTTGCCTAGAGATTTCGTTAGAAACAGAAGATAAACCACAGAAAGTATTTCTACCTACGCTTCGATTTATTCAAATGACATCATCAATCTCGATATTAAGAGACGTTTGGGCTCGACGTTTGGAGCCGATAATAAAATTGTTGGCAATATTATTGTTGTCACAAAATCTTCGACCCGGATTTGTGACAACCATTTTTATTTCTCCACAAAAACAAACGTAAAAAAATCGTGAGAATTTTTTTTCTGTTATTAAATGAAATAAATTTGAATAGGAGAGCAAGTCACAATTTGAAAACCATTCAAAATACCAATTGCACGTTTTCGTTAGTTTGAAAATAAAAGTATTTGTTGGAAATGGTCTGTTATTTTTGAATTATTATAAATAATAGTTTTATTAGATCAATTTATCGATTTTTTCCCTCCTGATTATATAAAAACTTCGAACATTACACAAATTAATAACAAATCATTTAGTAAACAATTTATTTTTGAAACATTACCACTATTTTTCTAAATTTCGCCAACTTCTGTTCATGTTTATCGACTTTATCGTAATTTATAAATTATAGCCAACAACAACTCGCCTATCGCTAATTTTTTGTGCAAACTATTTACGTTACAACTGTCGTAATTGATACACCGCACGAGTATAGTTTTTAAGAGTCTAATTTGCCAATTCACGTGTCAACAAACCCACCGATTCCCCACGGGCATATTTCTGCAACACTATACCATTTCTTTGGTGTTTGTGTGCGTTTTTTAAAGCCGCCTGTAAACTAGGTTATAATTGATACGATATCAAGCCGATAAGAACGATCACTTTTACTTGGAGATGTGACCTGTGAAGGCCACGGAAAAGTGTGTCAATCATATACGGGTTATTTATAGTAAGTGAGCACTGGGCGGTTTTGGGACTTACCGTAGTCTCCTAGGATGCTTGTGAATTCGGTGGTGGGCCTTCCCGTGAACTCTTCTTTGCGAAAAGCGTCTCTTATCATTTTATAGTCACTTAGAACCACTATGAGCTGCGACCCCAGCCGGGTGGAGATCAGGGAGCCGTACTTGTGCGTGAGGTCTCGGAAGTGCAGATGCAAGTCTCCCTTGAGGAAGGGTAGCGAGCCGAGAATCGGGAACCCCCAAGGCCCCGGGGGTAGACTTATCGCCTCCCTTAGCAGCTGTATCGCGCGAACCACCAACAAAACAGTCAAAAACACAAACAGAATCCTCGTGGAGAACTCCGCCACGGCAAAGTTCCACAGCGCAAGGGCACTATACACGAACATATTTACTTTGCTGCACCCTGGGTTGTGGTTTTCGAGAGGTGCACGGTATCTATAGATGTGTCATTCGTAGGCATTGCTGGCTTTTATACATCAGACTACTACTTACTTAAGACGGTGTAGAGGGGATTTACAAGAGTGTCTTGCGAGGAGGAGCGAAGCAGCTCGACCAATCACAGGACGAAGACGTAGCCCTTCCATTGGGTGCAAAGGAGATGCATTTCATTCATTAGTATCCTCAGTTGGTTCTAGGTAGAGCGTGAGGCTGTGCTGGATGGAAGCGCGGCTTCGGAACCGCGAGAAGAACGCCCGCAACTCAAGATCAAGGTCAGCGGTTACGCGCGACTCACGCAAGTTCGATTTTTGCCCAAAGTGATTGGAATACGCACCGCAGTGATCGTTAACCCTATAGACACGATACCTTACTCACCAACTGCATTGTAACGAAATCAATCAGAGTCTGTTGCTGAAGATGCTATTACAAAGTAAGAATTATACATTACCTTTTGTAAACATCTTAAGTGATACTAAATGCTGAATAGTTTTCCTTATAATGCAGCGTGGATGGAGGTACCGGAGGTTATAGTGTTTATAGTGACAGGTGAATGAATTTTGGCGGTTTTCTTGCAGGGTCTTTACTGAAATTAGAGAGAAATATTTCTTCTCGTTTACTGCGTCTATAAGTGTTCAAGATAAAAAACGGTGAAAAGTCAATTGACACTTTCCTTAGCATGAGTCGACGCATCCGAAATTAGGCTTGTCTTATCCACCAAAACTAACATTTTTCCGAAAATTATCAAACTGCCTTGGCGCTATTTTTGACAAATTAATGTTATCTGAAGACGTAGTTTCATTCCCAATTTTATACTTATATTAATTTTTCTGCCTCTAATTTATTTTTTCACCTTTTATTTAATTTTTTTCTGCCCTGCAGTGCCCTACTATTTTCTTGTGCCCTTCAACCCTGCGCTAGTCATTCTACGCTGCAAAAACATATACAGAGTGGGCCATTGAAAAGGAAGGCTCTGTTTTTGGGACACCTGGACTAGTTTCTTGAAAAAAACGCTCGATTGATACATTAACCCCCTAGCACCAGCAACCCCTAAGTAACAATTTAAATGGGGAAAGGGGTCGAGTGACCCCTCATTTGACACGTCTTTTAATTATCTATGCGATAGCATGGCCGAAATTAGTTTTTTCTATTTTTCATCCCTATTAAAACCCCCTCTAGATTTAATTGAACTGAGGTGGGTGATGTTTGGGAAAAAAATCTGAAACACATCACCCTTTATCTTTTGAACGGCACATTTTGATGTCACACTTGACACATTTTGATGTCACTTTGACTGCATCAGGTCAACCCCCAACAAAAACAAAAATTACGGTAAGGCAGTCGAGCGACCCCGGATTTTAAAGGTCTTTTGATTCTCTATGCGAGTGCATGATTGTTTTTAGGTTTGCTCGTGTTTTGTCTTAAACAACTGATAAATGCTTATTAATCTAAATTTAAAAAAGTATGCAATATATTTTTAATTACCTTAGGTGTGTCAAAAGACTTCCCGAGGCAGAGATACAGTAATTTGAAAGCCCTTTTTATTTGAAAGAACTGGTCTAAATGTCCCAAAACAGGCGTGTTTCCTTTTCAATGCCCCACCCTGTATATAAATGAATGAACTTTAGCCCTGGAGGTCTAACTGGTCATCTAAATAAAAACACCAATTCACTATTATTAAACTATTTTCTAGATATCCCATGATATTCTGAATAAAAAAAACAAACAAAAATAGTGATAGGTCCGGCGATCTAGCTGGTCATTTAATAGCGACAATTAATAACACTATTTCTTATAAATAGTGTGCATGTCCAGCAGACACACTTAAAATCAACGAGTAATAAGTCTGGCAATGTAGTTGATCATCTAAAAACACTAGAATAATAGGTCTGGATATCTAGCCGGCCCTCTATAAGCACCAATATGATTCTTTGCTAGAACGACAACGCATGCTTTACAAAAACATATAAATCGATGAATGATAAGTCTGGCGATTTAGCTGCCCATCTAAAAGTACCATGTACCTATACAATTGCCCATACGTATAGCAGGCGTATCTTGGAAAGAATAGAGTCAAGATATAGAGCGAATAGAGTCAAATAACCAACAATATCGGACCTATTATTAGGGAATTTAAACCTACCTATAAACTGGTAACATCACGGATTTGTCAATGATAAAGAACTATTATTAAGTAATTTTGATGGTAACGAGACATTTCACAGTTACAATTGATAATTGTTAGTTAACCATTGTTGCATTTTATCAAAATATATACAAAGTGAGAATGTCCGAGTAGGTTTTTATTTTTACTATACACGGTGTTGCGCGCCGTTAGGCACAACAGTTGCTTGCAAAATTGATATAGCCTAACCTAGTCAGGTTAGGCTACGTGATCCGTGATCACTCCATCTGTTCAGCGGTCCGACTATAGGCTGCTCTGGTGATCTAATGGCCACCTCTTGATCCCGATTTAAATCCCATATAGCATGTATGGGATGCTGTTAAAAGTCGTACACTCGCCAACCACAATGAACTGATGGCTGCAGTGGTTGCAGAATGGGATAATATTATTGATTGCACAGATGTTAACTGCGCTATGAATAACCCCATTTTCGCAGAATTGTTTAAATAGCATAGTCAATGTCGATGTGTTAATTGGTGATGTAAGACTTTATCTATTAGCTTATCGGCTTCGTATCTCCTATAAAATGTATTAAACAAATACGGAAGATTTTGGTAGCAAAACAAGTTGTAGAGCTTAAAATAATACACACGTTTGTAAAACATGAGATAAATAATAGTAAAATAGCTCGGAAGTGCGATCAAAGGTTATTGCGGAATAACAAGGAAAGTCTAAGGATTCGGCAAAATAGCACATATTATTACCATTTCGATGTACCGTGGTTGAATGGTAGTTTTTAATGTTAAGTATCTAATGTTAAGTGTTAAAGTTGTTTAAAGTATTGGACTATTATAGTTTTCGTCGTCATAAATAAGTATTAGCTATTAATTTCCAACAACATTCGTCTACACTCTACAGGTATCCGCGTGCCTCAAGGCCGCTAAGGAAGGAGTCGACTCTTCTCGATTTGCCGCCCGTTTCGCGGATAACCTTACCGACAGGACAATAAAAACACTGTTTGTTTATGAATTTGGCAATTCGCCGATGGGATTTATTTATCTATTGCTGCTGAGGCAGTAGTCGGTAGTACTTTACATAACACTAATATTTTGTGTTTGGATGTTCGAAGCGAAAATATTTTACGAATAATCATGCTCTAAAAATATTTAGTCGGTTACGTAAGTGTTTGTTATCATAAAATAAAATGGTGGCATTGGTAATAGTTAAACAGTGCCAGATTTTATTGAGACTGTTCTTTATAACACAATATCTACAGGCATTTTGGTAGAAATACCCACCTGATCCTGCAGTTTCCATACTTATTTATTTCACGTCTGTTTTTCTAGAATTAGGTACTTAAAATGAAAAAAATAAGATACAGGGTGTTTCAGTTTTTAATCCCAGGACTTTAGTAGGTTGTAGAAAAAATATTTTAAGCAGAATATTTCTACTCAACGAATCGCTTCCTAAGGGAGCTACACCCCAATAAAGGATTAGAGTAGAAACCATTTTTTTTTTATAAATATCTAAAAAAACTGTTGAACGTATTCGAATTTACTTTTATATGATGATTGTTTCACCAAATACCTTTGATAACATTGTATTTTTGGTTTATGTAAAATAAACAGTAGCGTCTCATTTGGGGGGTTCTTGACGATTGTTTATTTGTACGGAACTTGTGGTTATTAAAGGAAGCCTTACAGCTGTATCGTACATACAAGACATTTTAGAAAATCACATGGTTCCATATGCGCCATATATATGGCAATACTAGGAACAACAAAAACATTTTCATTGGTAAAATTTGAAATAGTGAGTGAAATTTGAGTTTTTTCTCTCGAGGCTTTGACTTATATCCAGTCAAAGTCACCAGTTATATCTTGAAGCAACTGTGTTATAGTACGTATTTATTCGATGCGAGACGCCAGGATGTCATGTAGGGAACCACAGAGAAGAAAGTAATTAAGGTTTTTTTTCCAAAGTATTTTTTTTTTTTATTTTTTAAAATAGTCGTCGGGATAAATGTTATTAATGTCTTTGCTTTTATCACAAGTTTCTTTATAAGAAAAAACGAAAAACATTTTGTCGGACAAATAATACATTCAGTCATTTGTCGGGCCGGACATCCTTAACACGGAAAATATATGTCATAGCTGAATTTTTCATGACCGTTTAATAAAAATATTTTAGCACCTATGATTTTAAATATTGTTATTAAACGATCCTGAAGAATTTAGCTGTGAGGGGCTAAATTTTATAGGGGGCCACCCCTAACATGGTAAAAAACTTACGATTAAATTAAAGAAAATCCTATGTATTTAGGTTAATATTTTTCTCGCGTCAATTTTTTTTGCATGACACACTGTGTCTTTAGCCATAAGATTGTGTCATTAAATTTAAGAACTCGTACCTAGATATTGATCAATAAAATTATCTGCTTACCTGGGTGTGTTTACGAGTTACAGAAAAAGGTATCTGACCCGTTTCTACTACACTATTATTATTTTCCTCCCGAGTTGCACATTCAGGTGTGAGAAGAAATGCGCGACGTGCAGCATACGCTGCCTTCCCGGAAATATTTACTATGAATTGGGCTCCCAGGATAGGATTGCATACGTTATTGCAAAAACGTAATGCTAATAGGCACGCATCATACCACCACGCGTTCTTTCACAATGCTCGGGTTTAACTTGGCTCAGATTAGGTTCGCGGAAGGAAGCGTAGCGCGTAGTAGAGATAATTTTGAATACCTACGTAAGAAATTGTTGCTTTGATTGCTCTTTTATTTTCGTGGCGCACACGTAAAATCTGCCTCGACTGACAACCGAGCTGTAAGAATTTTTACATGTAACTATGTGTCTGCCACTGTTGCGTCTGTAGGGTCGCCGAAACGTAGATTGCCGTGAAAAAGTCCACTTAGTTCCAGGCGTTGAATTGTCCTATGAATCGTCAAGTTCGTAGAAAAAGAAAGCAGAAAAATATTTCAAACTTTGCCAGCGCAACTGTGGTCCAATTCTTGTTTTACCGCATAGTCGTCGCAATGCATAGTCGTCAAGATCTTTTGGAAAAAAGAGGCAGGCCCTTCACATGAGGAGGACCGAGGCGAACCGTCTCACGAGGAAGAAGAGCAGAATTAATTCATGAGTTAGAAGTTGACCTAGAAGTTAATAATACGGCATCTGCTTGTCATGAAATCAGCAATAATGTTACAAATGAGGAACTTTCCAATTCTGACTTTGTTTTAGTACCTACAGCTTCCTACTAAAAAAAGTTGTTTTTTTTTGAAAAATAACAGATTGCTAACGTTAATGAATATATCATATACTTTTCTAAACAAAAAAACGTGTCAAACTACAGGACTTTCCTAATGTAAAAGATCTGTTTCCATTAGGTACATATTTATTTCATCTTCAAATTGTAGTATAGTTTTTTTTAGAGTATATTCATATTTTTTGTTGATGAAATTGACGTGAATCGATTTCGCCCCATTAAGTTTAATGCGCCATTTCTTTGTCCAACTGGTGATATTATTGACTGCTGTTTGAAGTTTGTTTGTGGCTGACTGAATGTCTTGGTCAGTAGCGAGCAGAGCAGTGTCGTCAGGGAATGTTACCGTAACTATTCCGTCGCTTTGTAGGATGTCGTTGGTGTACAGCAGGTAGAGAACAGGTCCAAGTACGCTGCCCTGGGGTACTCCAGCAGAATTCTTCTTGAGATCAGAATATTCTTCTCCATATTTAATTTTGAGGTGACGGTCAGTGATGTATAGAACGAAGAAGTTTTTTTCTAGCTTGTGATAAACTAATACATCTAAAAATGACAGCTGTCACTGACACAAAAATGTCACTGTCTTCATTTTGTTATACTCTTATAAATTTTAATGAAATGAAACGATTACTAAATTTAGAGGTGCAGTTGTCTAGGTATTCTATAAAATACTGCAAAAATATCATCCACATACCTTACCCAAACCCTAGAAAAATGCTCCAATTCCTATGCTTATATTTCGTATCTATTCATGAAGGTACTGGCTACGAGAGGTGATTAAGTACCCATATCTGTCTCATGCTATCCGAACAAACTGTTATTAAATTGAAAGCAACTTGTCAAAAAGTCTTTGAACCAGAATTGTCAACGATTCGCAAATAAACGCACCTTGTTAAAAACTATTATCTAACTCATTATCTTTGATACTTTTACATCAGTGTAAATAATTGCACGATAAAATAGCTTGTACAAATATTATATTATGATGGCCCCAATATAGATCCTTGAGGTACCCATACCCATTGACATAAAAAATAATCCCAGTGCAAGCGACCACTCCATTTATTCGCAAAACCTAACGGCTCGCAACATTTGCAGCTCTCTTGAACCCACGTAACAAAACCTGTGGATATGAATGAACTACATTTCCCCCGTAAGCATTTCCAATAAAAAATCAGCGTGCTCTTCTTCGTGGTGGAATGCCCGATCTGCGTAAACAAAGTGTCAAAGTGACCGTTCTCACAGTCCTTTGGGAGGAAGCCGTTGACTCCGGTGTACTTTTTCACCGGCTTGTTATTATTTCAGACCGTCAAACCCGACGATTTAGTGCACATTTATTATTTAACTATAAAAATAACGCGGCCGATTGAATTACACAATAACACGTAGAAGGATGGGATAGGGTCGAGGAACTTGATCCGTCCGAGAAATCCGCTAAAACTGTTCCATCAGCACGGATGATGCAAACGGGACCAGCTCTCCAAGGAATTTAGTAAATGAAAAAAAAATGTTTTTTATATATACAGTGAGCTCGTAAAGTTTGGAATAAATTCAATTAATCGTTATTGAAGGATTTTCACAGGAAATCCTCGGACACGTCAACTTTATTTTATAAAATGTCACTTTTTTCAGCCATCGATTTTTTTTTTGTTTTGTTCGTTTTTGAGCTATGACGTCATCGACAATTTTTTTAAATGACAACCCATATTTTTTTTCACGGATTTCGATAGAGCACATTTTTCTGAGTGCGAATATGTCAAAAACATAGTACCTTTAACATTAAAGTGTTCGAGATATTCGGTTGCAAAGTTTTAAGAATGAATTATACAAGCGATGACCAAATGCTAATCATTTATCAAGAAAGCGCAGGAAAAACAACAGTTTTGACAGTTGTCACAATTTTGAAGTTTTTCCTCGCAAGTTTGTGTTTTAATCAGTTGAATAATATCATTAAGTAAGTTGATTAATCATTATTCCATCATAATTCATTTTATTTAAAAATGGTCCGTCGCGTCGTTTGAGTGAAAGGGAAAGAATCGAAATTTTGATGATGATCGGTTACGGGGACAGAGCTCGCACACAAGTAGAAGTTTGCCGTTTATTTAACAACAAATATCCAAACAGAGAACCAATTACACAGTCCACCGTTAGCAAAATAGAACAAAAGTTTTTAGAAGTGGGTCATACGAGAGATCGCCCTAGAACGGGTCGTCCACCAGTGCAACAAGATGTTAAATTGAATGTTCTACTAGAGCTTCAAGAAAATCCCCATTTACCCACCCGCCAAGTGGCGGCAAACAACGGAATAGTTCAAAGCTCCGTCTTGAAATATTTGAAATTGAACAAATGGCATCCGTATAAAGTGGTTTTGGTCCAAGAGTTAAACGAAGATGATCCTGACCGTAGGTTACAGTTTTGCCAAACCATGTTGCAACGCCTGATTGATGACGACGGATTTTTACGCAATATTGTTTTTTCTGATGAGGCTATCTTTTATCTCGACGGCACAGTTAACCGGCAAAACTGTAGATATTGGTCTCCTGAAAATCCACACTGGAAAATGGAAACTCGTAGTCAGTTTCCACAAAAAGTTAACGTTTGGGCTGGTATTGTAGGTAATCGTATTTTTGGGCCATTTTTCTTTGAAGGCGTATTAACAGGTGAAATATATTTAGAATTTTTAAGAGACGACTTAGTCCCTGCACTTGCGGTACTTTACCCAAATGACGTAGATCCAGATCTGCCCCATCACACGATATGGTACCAACAAGACGGTGCACCACCCCATTTTGCAGTGATCGTTCGCGATTATTTAAACCATGTATTTCCTAACCATTGGATTGGTCGCAGGGGAACTATCGAATGCCCCCCTAGATCTCCAGATCTCACTCCCCTAGACTACTTTTGATGGGGCTATTTAAAGAGCAAAGTCTATTTCAATAGACCAAATACCATCGAAGAATTAAAGGACAGAATTCGCAATGAAATTCGAACCATTCAACCCGATACTGTTGGTAAGGTTCTGCAGGAGTTTCAGTGGCGGATGGGATATTGCCAGGAAGTGAATGGAGGTCACTTTGAAAATTTACTCTGATTTTATTTTTTACTTTAATTATTTATCATTTATTTGTTAAAATATTTTTTTATTTGTTTAAATTGTTGTTAAAAAATTAAACAGATTACTCCCAAATCTTTCAAAACGTTCGATAAGCTACCAAAATAAATAATATTACTCCTTAATCTTTTAAAATGTAATAAGCTATAAGTTATTAGAATCAATAAGCTATTAAAAATCTTGACCCGCCCGATAGCTTATGCATGGTGCCATGGTACATTTTATAAACTTTGCAACCGAATATCTCGAAAACTTTAATGTTAAAGGTACTATGTTTTTGACATATTCGCACTCAAAAAAATGTGCTCTATCGAAATCCGTGAAAAAAAATAAGGGTTGTCATTTAAAAAAATTGTCGATGACGTCATAGCTCAAAAACGAACAAAACAAAAAAAAAATCGATGGCTGAAAAAAGTGACATTTTATAAAATAAGGTTGACGTGTCCGAGGATTTCCTGTGAAAATCCTTCAATAACGATTAATTGAATTTATTCCAAACTTTACGAGCTCAGTGTATTTTTTATAGTATACACGTATTCTATGAAGGAAAATCCCATAAGTTTATGAGACGGTGGTACCTATATAAATATCACAACTGTTCAGGCGGTCTGTCCTCAACCGAATCATGAATCAAAATAGGTCGTCAAAAAAACTGCAAATATGCGATGACGTGAACGACTAATTTACTTATGCGGATCTGCGTGCGGATGATCAGAGCGAACGACCTGTGCGCGATTTTGGGTGATGCCAGTATGACGTCACGGAGTGCCGATGATCCGGAGCGTGATGCCTAATCAGATCTGTGGGCGAAAATCCAACGCAAGTAAAAGTATGTAAACAGACGGTCTAGATGTCGTCAGTCGGGGAGGTCATGAATAGGGCATACTCGAAGGCAAAAATAAATCGCTCATTATTAATCGTAATACTAAACTTGTTTGGGTTTTTCGACAATAATAACGCAAAAAATGTCGTAACCTGTTAAATAATAATTTCACAATGTTGATTGTTATTAAATTTATTTAAAAATAAAATCACCGATAATGTTCGTTTTCGTCAACTTATTTTTTTAAATTTTGTAAACAAAAGTTATAATCCGGTCAAAATAGACATTCAAGGTTACAATAATTCGCTTAAGCTGAAAATTGGTACGAATATTTGGAACACAATTATAAATGATATTTGAAGTCCTCATCGATCCCACATTTGCAAAAAAAATATTCAAGTACGCAGATATGAGTTTTTTGGATTTTTCAGTTTTATAACTATATATAAGTTATAAGTAAAATAGGTCAAGCAAAAATTGTAGATCATGCAATTATCTATAAAATTGTTTTCATAATTATCACCATTTCTGAGAGCAAAACGATTCAAGAGGTTGAAAAAGTTGTGTTCTCCATAATATGCACGAGTACGTCGCCTATATACATCACTGGACCGGGGACCCGTAATACAAGTAAAAATTTTGGTATGTGTCGCATACCTACAAATTGTACGATTCTGAGAATATAAACACAAACAACGAGCAGGTAATGACCCTTGTGTCCTGATAATTGAAACAGCAACATTACAATTAAACTCAACAAATACATTTATTGTTGTTGGTGAAGAGGTTGATTTATTGGTATCGCTGCCCGAACTGCGGGTTTTGAACCAATTGATAGAGGGAAGACGATTCAAACAGCTAAACACAAAATTGGGATCTCAGAGCGAATACTGGCCAGGAAATGTAATGTTAGAAAGGATACTATGTTTGGGACCCTGTCCAGTAAGAATATTGTCTTCCGGAAGAGGAGAAAAGCTCCAAAATACACAGAGGCTCAGTTAAAGAGAATAACGAGATGTTGCCGCGCGTTGAGGCGAGTGCATTTCGTCAACAAGTTGATCGTGATGGACGAAGAAATATATTCCACTTGGTCAAACTTCTATAAAGTCTATAGTAACGGATGGGAAGCACAAAATGAAGAACAATTGCGTCGCCGTATATCCAGAAAAAATGAGATATCAATCATTATTTGAATTTTGTTTTCTAATAAGAATAGTTATAACTATTCTACAGTACAGTACAGTAAAACTAACACAAAAATCGGCCGGACTCAACTCCAAATCTCCAACGCCAAATGGTTCCATACCCTCCTCTTAGTAAGTTGTAAAAAGTTACACAACCATGAGCGTCGGGTTTCGGGGGCGCGGGGTGGATAGAGGGTGAAATGATTTTTCACAGTTTTTCGCGAATATCTCGAAAACTACTAGGCCTCGCGCAAAAATGCTTGTTACAAATACACGAAAATGATCTACATTAAATTTCGAACAAAAATGCTTATATACATAGAATAATATACATAAGAATAAATATACTAACTAGAAGCATATCTCTCACCGCGTGATCGCCGGCGACTGGGGAGCGTTGCCACTACAATCAAATTGAAAACAACAATTGAATGCCTGGATATGCTCTTGTAAAAAAAATAACTCAAAAGTTATTTTTTTTACAAGAGCATATCCAGGCATTCAATTAAAGTAAATAATCTTGATAGCTATTCAAAAGTTAAGGAATACTGGGTTGAAGGTTATTGTCGTTGTCAGTGATATGGGCTCCAATAACATTCAATTTAAAACGATAATGCAAATAACACCTAAAAGACCTTACTTTACACTAGATAATCAAAAAAATATTTTTTATTTGACGCTCCTCACCTTAGCAAAGCTATGAGAAGCATGTTACAGAAACATGTTTTTCTTGTATTTAGGAAAGTTTCTTGGGAGCATATAGTACAATTTTATAACATTGATAGGCGTTTAGTTACTTACTCAGCGCCTAAACTAACTGACTCGAATATATTTCCCAGCAATTTTGAAAAAATTAAGGTAAAATATGCGACTCAAGTATTTAGCGCCACAGTTTCATCGGCATTAGGTGTGTACGTTGAGTTGGGTGCTATATCAGAAGAGGCCCGGGTAGCCACTTCCCACCATTGTGCAACGCATTCCCCTGAAGAGTCGCGTTGTATCGTGGTAGGGACTGTTGATGTAAAATGCGCATAAATGCAGACAAACTCTACCACGATGCAGCGCTGCAGCGTAGTATACAGTGTCTAGTATTTATACCGTTATTTCAAGGACAAATTCTACCACAATCCAGTTTTGCGTTTCTCGAGGAAACAATACTAATAATTACGTTGTGTCTTCAATTCGTATATTTATATTCATACTCTACAGAATGAAACTACACTACTGTGACTATAGAATGAAATCGTACTTTTGAGCGTAAAAAAGTGCCACTTAAAAAAGTTCATGCTAACAAGGTGCATCACATGAAGTTTCTTAAGCCGGGTCTAGATTATCGAACCGAACCTCGAACTGATCCCCGAGCTGAGCTTTGTCTCGTGCGGACAATTTTCCAGCAAGCCGAACCTCATGCATTCGCGAACATCCGTGTGATCCATATTGTCCTTCAGTTAAAGTTGTGTAGTACTATACGGTGGATGAATACACACGCAATGGACAGTGATAAATTAAAATTAGCTGCCGCGGCATAATCCGATTAAATGCGGATTCCAAACAATCTCCTTATTTTCGTATGCCCCAATTAATTGAAGAAACTTTTCTTGCGTCCACTCCATACTGAGGCACTACAACTAATGCACAAACATTGAAACTTGTACGTTCTTGCCACGGTTCGCGGCGAGGCTCACAGCGTCGTCCAATGAGCTTCGAGCCGAATATTGTAACATCTTTTGATGTTTCGTCGAAATACCGACATAGGATGGATCGCTGCGAACCTGTACGCGAACACGCGACGCAGTTCGGCTCGCGGCTCGGCTCGACAGTTTAGACGTGGTTCGGGCTATGTTTACGCTCGCGACAAGGTTCGGCTCGAGGTTCGGTTCGATAATCTATACCCGGCTTTACATTAAATTATCCAAACGCAGACCCAAATGCAGTAGCTGATGCTGGAAAACATGTTTTCCTTTTTGTATCTGACACCGACGATTTCCGAATTCTCCGCCACCAATGTTATTTGTAGACGATCTCAAAACAGCCGTACATTATATGTTCAACTTGTACAACCCAACGTATGGGATGACGTTTGCGCTAAATCTCGTAGATTTTGGGATAATCACGAAAAACTGTGAAAATTTTTTTGTGAAATCATTTTAGTACGAACTATGAGGAAGGTATGGAAGCATTTCATTTCACGCTAGAAAGAACTTTGGATGTTTGGGTTTTCGTCTAATTTCACTGTACCATTAAGATAGATTGTTTAAAACTGTGATAAAATTATAAAACATATTTGATAAGTTATTTGAAATTTTTCCCAAAACTTGCGGACCATACGTTATTCGAAACTTTACTTTCTAGATTCAAAATGGGGTCTTCTACATCTCAAATTAGCTTCCAATTTTGTAAATAGTGTTTTACAGTGTTTAATAGTATTTTGTGTTTTTCCTAACAAAAGGAAAGTTATAATTGACACGTTGAATGTTGAGACACTCGTACGTTAAGAAAAATGTATCTTACAAACGCGTTCTAATAGTATGCGTAAAATTTATCATTCAGTTTATTTAAAATAGGTAGATAATAGATAAATGCAGTTCTATAAACATCACGTGCATACTCGTGATAAATACCGAATGTGTGAATTATGCTGCGCTAAACCAACTAGGAAAGATTGCGGAGTTGTTTTCGTTTTCAGTATCTGACTTAATTATCAGTAGTAAGATTACATCAGTCTGATAACAGGTACTCGAGTTGGTAACTGATTACATTATCATTTTAGTCGTATCTAAAGTTATATTGAGTTATGCCATACCTACTTCTATAAAACTTTTCAGATAAATTTAAGTAAGAAAACTATAAAAACACTAGACGTTGTTTGATCTGATGATATGGCAATTTATTTTCTTGTTTTCCACATTGCTACTCAAGTGGCCTTAATATACAAATAATGTAAAGGTCTATGGTCTATTAATCCGCGTATGCTTGTCATTTGGAGTTCGTTCTGTACATCTTAAAAAAATTTCAAAGTAAAGCTTCTTTATTTATCATATCATTGTACAAGAGAATTTATTATTAATAGTTCGATTAGCCACATAAATTTTTAACCATTTGATTGTCTAATTACAAATAAAGCAGTCAATCTCAAAAGGGTTCATTATACCATGGAATAAAAAAGGGGCAATCATGCAATGAATTAGTGAAACCGTGTTACTGGTGTTTTTTTTTCTTTGTTAGCTAACTTATGATATACTAAATTAGATAAATAGTAAATTAATTGATGTTTTTGTTTTATTTTTTGTTTTACGTATTTAAAAAAAATATTATTTTATTTATTTAATTTTTCCCAGCATCGCTACCGGGATATTAGGTGTCAAGTTTTTACCGTTTATTTATTTTATAGTTTTATTTATACTTGGGGTGTGAAATTTTCTTACTGAATACCACACGAGGGTAAGTTATTGCGGGACATTTTTTTTGGCACGATTATTTTAAGAAAATTATATTAATTTTCAAAATATTCTTGACCACAAGAAAATTTCCGGAAATAATTTAAGCTCTTGTGATATTATAAGTGAATATTTGGAAAATTTTCAAGGTCACGCGTTTTCCTGTCACTTCAGAATTTCAATGAAAAATCCTTTTATACAAAAATACCGACTTTCACGAGAAAAAGTTTTGGAATTCGATACCTTTTCCAAATAAAAGAAATAATAAAATTAAAATAAGAGAATAAAAATTGCAGCACGTCAGTTTTAGGACTAAATTCATGTGAAATCTGAATGGGTACGTGCACCTGCATAATTGGGTGTAATAACAGTAATTACAATATTATTTGCAAGCAAGAAACTACGAATACTATTATTTGCACGTGACTCAGTGAAATCAAGATATCAAATCAGCAATTTCCTAATATTCTCTTGAAATTTGTTCGGAAAATTAGTTTCATAATTAACGGAAACAAACAGAAAAAAATCGTCAAAAAACGAAAACGACCGAAAATGATATTGGCAATTGTCAATGAATTCAATAATTTGTTGGGGGGTCCGGACCCCCCTGGACATCCCCCTGGCTACGTCACTGATTTACAATGTTTACAATAAAGCTTTGCAAGCTAAATAATATCAGAAAAAAACAGGAAGGTACTTAAAAATAAAAACTGTATGATGTACTAAAGTAAAGGACCACTTTTTGGGTCCTTTTTGGTCCTAAATTCATTTTATAGATTCGTGACAAATCTAAATATTCTGAAATGTCACTATCAATTGAGATGATAGCCAAATTTATCAGAAGTTCTTAAGACATCAATGATAGTCTTAGGTTGTTTTTAATTAATTTCAATTTAGAGAAACTTTTCAAGCCGGACGCTAACGAAACTGGCGTTGAACTGGCTAACGAATGTTTAAAATATTCTAAATGCGTATTGTTTGGAAAAACATGAAATTAAGTCAATTCATATTATGTGATTTAATATATCAGAAGGTAATATTGGAACGAATATAATAGGTATCTAAATGAAGTGATTTCTATATACGAGTAATTGGAGCTTGCCCAAATGGTGTAGAACAGTCTTTGTCATTCTTTGTCAATACAGCTTTAGATCAAAACATGGTTTTCGTAGTCTTCACGAATTTTTCGAAAATGGTATAAAAATTAAACAAAGATTCATATTCTTTTAATAGGTTTTAATAGGATGAACGGTTTAATCAATTGAAGATATAGCAGTATAGAGTTATATAACATGAGTTTCGTAATCCAAAAGGCGAATCTTTTCCTTTTTGTAGATTCACAAAAAAATTACTACAACATGCAGCTCATCAGCAAGTGATGTTCAGAATTAATAAAGGTTCTTTGTCGGTTCTTTTCGATTTGATAGATCTGTAGGTTTATTAGAGCCGCTTTACATTCTGTAACGATTTTGTAGCATTTTGCTTACGATATTTTCCATCAATGAACTGGCTGTATTTTTTGTTTTTGTATCTCTTGTGGGATCATCTATTTGATCAAACAGTGTCAGTACAATATCTTTTAAATTTAGTTGTTCTAAAATTTTAGGGCTTCGCGGCCGCCCCTTGTGTTGGCCGCCCGGGTGCCTGGCACGCGCTGAACCCCCGCTAGGAACGGGAGAATATTAGAGATGCTTAGGCCACCCGTTATAGTCCAAAAGGCAAAAAAATATTTTTTTTGGGAACCTAGGTTGGCATAGTAAAAAATAGTTGTGAGATGTGTAAACAACTCAGGCGATTTTTTTTTTGTTTAAAAAAATATTTAGCCGCACCCCGGGGGGTAGAAATTTTTTTTAATGTTACATTTTAGATCTGGCATAGCGTCAAACTTAAAGATACCAGCTGACTTATAATAGAAAAAAAATTGTAAACAATATTTTAATATTTAGCCGTTCCCCCCCTGGCGCTTTAAAAAAATGGTTTACCAATTTTCAATGTTTTTCTAAAAATATAATATAATTCGGGGAAAATGTAAAATTTTGATAATGACGAATTGAATTTGGAAAATATCTGTATATTATTGGCTTGATGAAAATGACATTTTGGATCGCAAAAAGCTACAAGGTCATCTAACAAATTATTTTCCATTCAAAAAAAGGGCACGTGGCTTTTTCTTGCCAATTCACCAAAAAAATTAAATAAGGGTTCCAATTACCAACAATACTTACAACAAATAAATTTGTTAAGGACAAAATATAAAGGAAATAAAAAATGGCACTCTCAAAATTTTTAATGTTTAATGTGCCCATAATTTCTACACTATTTGACTGATTTTTGCCACAAACTTTTTTTTTATTTTGAATAATGAATTTACCGATAGAAACTGGCTTATACTCTTATCGAAATATGGAATTTTCTTCACGTCCACACATTTAAAAATGGATTACTAGGTACTTCCTCTTTAAATATCACAAGAATTTAAGACAAAAATATCAACAACAGATTTTCCTATTGCTCGATTGCGATAGATAGATAAATCGTCGACCAATTCACTGACGTAAAAATCGATGACGTGTTCTTAGCGTTTGTTTCCCATCAGAAAATCTAACATCCGTCGTTAGAGTCCATCACTCGCGAGTAATAGTACGCCTTCCTATGTCATAAAAAAATACTTTTGCTAACCTTGACCACGCCAAGATTGGTTGCGTCACGCCGTGGATGCCGCGAATGTTTTGACTAATGATTTATTTTGAATCCAAGGCCGTTCTGTTTGTATGCGCAGGAATCAATATTTTCCACCAAAATTATCTTGCGATTAGTAGAAGCAGGACCTTCGTGGAGATAAATGGGCCTTTTAGTTTTATTTAAATTCAGTTAGGTCAAGGATTACCACCAATTAGTTATTTTAAGTCGTTTGGGATCACAAAGAAATAAACACATTTCAGTAACTGTTTCGTGAACTTTGATTTGAAATGTCGAAAAACACCAACTGAACGAAAGATTAAATCATATGTTAGTTAGTAGAATACATTGTATAAATCATAAATTGTAAATTAAATACGAGACAGATTCAGTTATGTCATTATTCAATTATGGGAGAATGTTGCCACCTACTTACGGTTAATGTTGTTTTTTCCTGGACGAGAAAGCATGCGATCCAGGGCTGAATTTTGTAGCTTCTTTCTTTCTCATCGAGGCTTGAAATTGCAATCAGTGCACGTGAAGTAATTTGACTCAGTGCAGATGTTGTCGGTTACCAAGAACTCAGCGTTATATAAGAGGTGTTGCACTCGGGTGATAGTTGTTTGTTTATTTTTATAGTTGTTGTTATTTACGGCGATTGGTCATACTTAAATGGAGTCAGCGGTTTTAAATGGATTGTATTTTTTACGGAATGCGCCAAGGGGACTGGCGTATGTACGTCTTCTTACATTTTCGCCGATTGCAAATTATACTTTTAAACCGAGAACGAACAATTTATATATCCACCTGAAGTAGCATGTACGAGTATATGAGCATGTACCTACCTGAAGAGACGTCAAGGATGGCCTCTCCATTCCCTCGATACAAGTGGATGTATAATAATATACATACAGGTCACGAAGCAGGGAGAATCCTCTTTCTCCAAGTAATGAGATTAACGATATCAATAAGGATTTCGGGTTAGGGGTCATAGATCATAAATTGTCCGCCAGCGAATAGCAATGTGAAGCAGTCTTTCTGATGACAGATCACTTCGTATGCAATGATTATAAAAAAGCAATATAAATGTAGGTACACGCAAATATAAACATTGCAAATAATAGATTAATGTATTTTACAATTATTATACTGGTATTGTTGATCAGTTTCTATCAAAGTATGCACTTATCTCTGGATTCATGAGCGCGTGGATGGGCTAGGCGCTAGAGGAATTGCTACTCGCAGGGTGTCCCTGTCGTATTCCAATGAGAAAACCTGAAAATGAATATATTATATTATAATTATACTCCCCTTACAATTTTATTTAATTTATCTATTAAAACTAACGTTTCCAGACGTACTGTTTGTAACATCGAAATACGAAATAAAAAATTTTCAGAGGATACCCACAATTGCCGCAATGGGAGATCGGGGCAGTATGACTTTTCATAACAGCAAGCTAAAATCGTCACTATAAAGGCGCTTTCATTCAACAATCTGTTATGTGTTGATAGAATACTAATACTGGATAGAGCTGGAACCTTTGATGTAATTATAACACTCGGAGTAGTTTCCACAAACACCAAAACACTGTCACTTCGCTCGACGCGCGTTTCGCCAACCAAGTTGGCATCATCCGGAGACGATTAAAAAACTGAAACAGTTTTAAAAAACATTAAAAAAACTGAAAAAACAGTTTTTTTAATCGTCTCCGGATGATGCCAAGCGCAACGCGCGTTGAGCGAAGTGAAAGTGTTTTGGTGTTTGTGGAAACTACTCCGAGTGTTAGAATACTAATAACTATCAATACTAACACGAAACCCATAAAAATAATACTTTAAATTAAAGAATAGCTGTATTACTTCTATTTCAAGAATTTTTGTTGACCCCACTTTACCACAAAACGTTCGATGGTATTAGGCAATTTAGGCATCCAAATGAATGCCAATGATGCTGATGTGACACGGCCCAGGAACGTGTAAAATGGATCCATAATATTTGAATGGGAAACATTCTTATTCTGCATCACATTCACCATCCAATTGTGTTATGATATGACGAAAGGTATATAGTGTGATCAATATTTTGTTATACTACATGATAATATCATAATGTGATGCGCGATGTATATAAAATCATTTGTTTTTCCTTAAATTCCTGTAAATCGGTTATACTTGACAACGCTGTTAAAAATGCGGTAGCACGTGTGAAGAGATCGATATACTGAGGGTTTTTTGCTCGGGTTTTTATGTCTCATATTTCGTAGTTACAAACTATACTGTTGTATCCTACCCCGTAAATAGATTGTTCTGTGGGGTAGTGTTTTGTAAAGTAAAATAAAATAATAGGCTATTGATTATGTCCTAAAAAACAGATCAATAAGGTTCTAAGGCTTAAATTAGAGGATCGAAATTGAAGATATGCACCCTTTTCAGTTTTTTCAATATATCTCGCAAACGTAGCAAAATTTCGATATACTTTATAGAGATTTTTTTAGAGAATTGAATTTCCCATCGAAATGGCTTATTTATTGTCATATACAAACTTTTCGAAAGCATTTGGCAGATTAAACCACGGTATTCTACAAAATAAACTTGAAATATTTGTTTATCCGACACACTTTGCGCTTTTTTCTTTCCTATTGGCCCGGTCAATGAAGCGTCAAAATCGTTAAAATTTCTTAGTCAGGGCGTTGATGATTTTTTAAATGTTTGCTGTTATATATTATTTCAAATCAGACACATTTCAATGTGCGAAATTAAATATTTATATTGTTCAAAGAATGTAAACACAATGTATGCAGAAATATTTTTTTACGAAATTTATCAAAGAAAATTTTTCATATTGAAACTATACCATAAAAAAATAAGTTGAAATATATAGAAAAAAAATGTTGAATCATAAAAATAACGTAGGTATTATAAGAATAGAATTGATATGTGTTAGTGCTATTGATGACTTTATCGCCAGATGATAAGGAATTGATCCTTTTGAAACCGCCAAGAAAAATCTTGCAGTTAGTTTATTCAACGAAAAAAATATTAAGCAACTGCTTAATATTTTTTTATTTATTTATAATATAGAAAATATTCTGTTTCTCCATGCCACCACAGAATGTGATAGGTACTTCTACAGCTTTTTATAATAAAGGAAAAATACGGAATAAAATAATAATCTTATACATTACTTATGGAGCTAAAATGGGGAAAAGTTTAAATGAATTAAGATATAAACGTTTTATAACACTAGTGTCGAAAGATAAAAGTGTACAACTTAGTTCATTAGCTCCAAAAAGATGCAGCGACGCAATCACCAGCACCAAATAACACCTTCGAATGTTCTTAAATATAAATTATAATGTAAAATAATTAAAAAAATCATTTATTATGGTTTCAATTTTTCTTTGACAATTTTCATATAATTTAAAGTTTTAATAATAATTATAAAATAAAAAAGAAACAAAACTGTTTAATTCTTTACTATTTAAAATTTAATAAAATATCGTGAGAGAAATGTATTTCTGTATAAATTGTGATAATATTATTTAAACAATATAAATATTTGATTCCGCACATTGAAATATTTCTGATTTCACATAATATGTAAAAACAAATATTTAAAAAAATTATATCAAAATCGGACCTGTCCCTATTAGTATTAATAAGGAAAAACCTTCATTGACTTGACTATACCTATCTGACAAATTCATTCAGGTAGGTATCATGTGTACTGCAAGGGTTGATTCTGGGGCCGTTTTCGTGATTTCTATCAGCGATATTATACGGATTTAGATATTAGATTTTTATTATATATTATGCTGACGATCTCAAAATATTTTGCATATAAAGTAGCTATCTGACTATGACCGACTTCAGAATGCTCTGGACTCTCTGGACCGTATTTGCCCCTAAATGCATCTAAATGTACTGCAATTACGTTCTCCATGAAAACAAACAAAATAATGTATGTCTACTATCTCGATAACATTAAACTAAATAGACCCGACTATATAAAAGATCTCGGTGCAGTTTTCGACCCTAAACCTAAACTAAGTTTTGTTAAACATATTTAAAGTTGCACATATTGAAAGTTTTAAATAAAGAAAAGTCGACGAGTTAAAAATGTCATTTTTCTAAATAGTTCCACTGGAGATGGTTCCAACTTTAAAGGGCTATAACTTGGAGGAGAAGGGGTTTTAAAATAAATACAGGTACATGAAAACCCCTCTTGATTTTTGCACCTCTTAAATTATTTCATATTAATTTAGAAACTACCTGTTGATTATAATGGTTAGACCAGAAGTAAGACTAGAAGTTGGACCAGAAGACTTGTGCGGAGAAGGGACTGCATATTATTATTTTGCGGGCCGCATGTGCACTCATGGTCGACTTAGGTTGATAAATTCTAACCACCATTTAGTGCAGGAATGAGGGAAAACTGAAAAACCTCATTTGGTAGATCTTGGGGATAAATTACTGAACATTTATTTCGCACCAGTCCGCAGTGGGGAATTAAAACAACACTGCTGCAAAATATCACTCTTCACCCTGTATATACTCAAAACGTAAATTTGATTGGAAATTTCTACAAAGACGTAGAAAATAACTCTGAAATTGTGGTAAATTTTTACTAGGTGTTAATATTGCCACGAAGTGTATATAATCCAATATCATCACAACTTCGATAAATATATACGTTTCAATTCATCTTTCAATGTGTGTAGCAAATAGTATGCTGATTACTACGGGTGTTATAGCTTGCAATTTTTTCCAGCAAAGCGCAACTGTTCTCAAGGTATCTAATGAAAACCGTATACGTGCAAAACAAGTGTGGGTAATTGAATGTCTAATCATGTTTAACATTCAATTAAATAATATTGAAATAATGTTTTGGGTCAATGAACTGCAATATTCAGTGCACTATTATGTAAATTGCATCTTAACTAAACATAAAAATAACAAAATATTACGTATCGGGCGAAGGTGAACGACCCCCAGCCCGAGATATCGGATTGATGTCCGCGATTTGCGTGAAAAACGGTCAGCGTCAGCTTTTTCCATCCATGCATCCATGGCGGGATGCCGTCGGAGGAGCGTTCATAGAAGTTTGGATAGTGTTATCAGGAAGGTTTGGCGTGTTAGTGGGTCAGCGCGATAAGAATGGTGCATAGTCAGGAAAAGATCTGCAATGATCTGCATGTTAATATACAGGGTGAAGAGGCTCCGGTCCGCCTGTTCGCTATTTTGAACAAATAGTTACAAACATAGTGTGCATATAAAATCAAATGAAACCTAAAGAAATCATAAAGAAAAACAAATAAAACAGGAATGAAAAAAAAAAATAATTGACGGCAAACTATATAAAATGTGGACATTTAATTATTTGTATAAAAAGTTATTAACTGTTTTTTTTTATTTTTTGGGAGAGTTTTCAAATATATTAATTGTTGAACAAACAGAGTTCACAATATTGCATATTCTGACGACAGGCGAGTTTTCTCTAAGTTATGTTCGATAAGTATACCAAAATAAAATATTCCTAGATCTTACTCTTTGTGGATTATAATAATTTAATCGTGATGAAATTTCGAGAGAACACATACGTTCAGTTACTATATTAGAAATAAATAAGACACTAGATATTTTTCGTCTCTTACTGTTGACATCGTCTTGTAATAATTGCGCATCCTTCTCGATTTCAACCTCTCTATAAGCTTAATGTCGTCTGCATACATTAAACATTCAGAGTACTTTAAATGCTTAGGTATGTCGTTAACAAAAAACACAAAACGGTCCCATGTTCCTTCCTTGAGGCACGCCAGTTTTAGTCCAATAAGGTGCCGACAGAGTGGTCACATGTTTTATTTGCCGAGATCTAGATGTCAAATACGATTTGAAAAACAGTAGTGAATTATTAGAGAATTTATAATCAGAAATAATATATTTACAGAAAAATACTCGTATTTTAGACGGCTTTTCTTACATCGTGTCATCCAGCTAAACTACCATAAAACTGTATTCCTAACTTATTGGCCCCATTATCTGTCGTTTTGATAAACACCTAATTAAAACATTTTTGATGAAAAAATATATTGAGACAGTTTTTGTATATATTTATAGTCGAGACTGTATCTGTTTTTGGTTGGGTGGACGCATATATATGATCGCGAATGTTTGCTTTACTGGCTTCGAAATATTATTAGAAATCATAATTTCTCTATGCGTCAGTTCAAAAACACCAGCTTATTTTTTTATTAAACAAATAGTTAAAAAAATCACAAAAAATTACCAATTCTTTTTCATTTTCACTCAAATCTCGAAGAGGAAAAAGTTTTACAATTAAATTTTACACATAATAAAGCTAGTTGCGAATCAAAATGGCTATTTATGTAACCAGTTGGGAAAAGTACTATTTTGTGTAACGAGCAGATTTCTGCGGAACGAGCGCTAGCGAGTTACACAAAATAGGGTTTCCCAACGTGTTTCGTACAAGATTTTTTCTTATTTTCACCAATTTTATATTTTATAAGAAAACTCCAACTTAAAAATAATCCAGTAGGTTGTAACGGTGTGACAGCTCGTCACTTTCATTGCTTTGTAACTGGTTGTGAAAAGTAAGACATTTCCTAACGTCAAAGGGTTTTGAAAAGTCTCACTTTATATGTCAAAATTAGAAAACAAATATTATTATTATTGCATTATTATTATTATTAAATCTGACAAAAATAATTTTAAAAAAGGAAAAATCGAGTTTTTTACCATTTTTTAAAAATACCTATTTATTTTATATGTAGGAACCTCATATTTGCTCAAATAAAACTTCTTAAGTGTGGTAAACCTTCACATCAAATTTCATCAAAATCGATCTATAGTTTTTTGCACAATATTGTTAAAATTCAGATTTTTTAATAAACATTTTTGCAAATTGAACAGGGTGAAAACTAGAGCCTCTAGATAGTTTTTCACATATAAAAGAGCACTCAAACTTTCAAATTCATTTTGAAAAATTGCAATCCGTTAATTAGGAGAGCCGCGGTGATTTTTTTAATACAATATTTAATTTTTTTCACTTATTCAAATTTAAATAACAGAATTTTTAAGATTTTTTTTCAGAAACAAGAAATGAAATACGAATGCAAAATTTCTAGAAATATTTCCCAATATGAAAATTTATATTTTTGCTCATCTTTAATTATTACTTTTTGCAACATATCAGATAGATAGGTGTATTAAAAAAATGTGATAACGAAATTTAAAAAAAATCGAGTTTTAGTTTTGACTAGGTATTCAGGAAATCTAGAATGGATTTGCCACTTTTTTATTGTTTGATATTCATGATACCACTTTTGTAGTTTAAAAATAGTAATTAACTATATTCGCCCTATTTTGACAGATATCCCTAATTTGCTTAAGGTAATTAACTATACTTTTGATATGGACATGCGACTACCTACGTAATAATCAACGAGCGTCACTTGTTCGAAGAAACGTAAGACTATCCGTCAGGTTTCCTAATACTTACCTAGGTCAATGCACGTAACGTAACGTAATATTAATGCCTAATATTAACAACATTTTAATAAGTTACAACAAATAACGCAAACATTGAATTTAGTTATCGCGGTAAATCGTCGTAGCAGAAGTTGCTTGTCATAGCAACAGTCGCTGGTTCGTTCGTTGCCTCACTTAAATATATTTGGTAGCAGATTCGAAATATCGTTCAAAGGCTAATTGCTAACTCATTCGAATGGTAGGCCAAATTCGGCTGAGTTGGCTCTTTTTAAGTGCATTGCAGTACACGAAAGTGCACCCACACGTGCATTTCTTTACAATCACAACACTATAGCACTATAGTGATTTAAATTCAAGATTCCAGTGGCGTTGATATTCAGTGATGCACAACCTCCATGCGCGTTGCCTGTCTTAGGGGGCTATATCCAGCTAGTAGCTCAGGTGATCGTGTGGGCTTGTCGCACGACATACCCAAATGTTGGGCTCCAAGGTGGGTGGAGAGCTAGGTGAATGAAGATATTTCCCCTTTGTTTTGGATAGCAATAATAAACAATAGCTTTGTTTTGGATAGCAAAAAAACCTGAGGCAGAGCGGCAACGCTCGCCACAGCCACAACCTGCGGCGGAGCAACATAGCTCACCACATCCCCTAAGGAGGCTGAGCACCCCCAAGGTGCACAGCCAAAGAAGGATGAGAACCTGCAAAGTGTGCCACCTTCGAAGAAAAGAAACCGGTGGGGAACCTCCTCGGAACATACCCCAAGGGGGTATAAAGAAGAGGAGGCAGAGACTGCCCCCCTGAGCGGATACAAGGACGCCGCCCTGAGTCACCTTAGGGTAGCCATAATAGACAACCCCTGTGGGAAAGTCCCACAGGGGTTAATGATAAGGAGGTCCTTGTCAAAGGGAAATACTCCAAATAATAAAGCAAAACATCCATAAGAAATTTAAGACGTTGCGGGATGAATCAAGTAGCTGTCAGCTGGCCATAAATCTCCTGAGATATCCCAGCGAAGAGACGGCGAGGAATTATCTGGCAATGTCTAGGGAAAACCTACCCAAATATACCAAAATACCAAAAAAATTCCAACAAAACCAACAAAAGATACAGCTTCATTGTTTATTTATATATTAATGCAAATTATTTCTTTCCTATAAATGTATGTACATTACCCAGAAAAATTAAAAGAACAAAGTAAAACCTCAATTTTTTTTTGTAATTTTGCAAATTTTTGCAGAATTTTTTTCAATCCATGGGCTCGATACATTTTTTGCAGTTAAACCATTGCATGGGTCAGATAATCTGGTTATTCAGCTTCGAATTACTTATAGTACTTTTGCTCCAAGTCTTGCAAAAATAGCCCGCGTCGATCTAACGATCTTTGTGCTTTCAATAATTCCTTGTGCTCCTTACCAATATGCTTTAGTGTCTATTTATGAGCAATATCAAATATCCCCTTCTTAATTTTCAATGGAGTTTCACTTTTTCTAATGTCACACTTTAGAACTTTGTGATGATAGAAAAACAACGCCAAAGCGTCCTTAAAATTTGGGAGTTACACTCAATAATACTGTCTGTCGGAAATCCAATTGAATAAACTCCTTCATCCATTGTATTTAACGAATAAATGAATAACGTAATGAATTTCTTTAAAGAAATAATTTAAAATAACACAAAACACGTAACAAAGAACGATTATAAAAATATTGAATTACATATACAAGAGAATTCTGAAGCATTTCAAGAGGGAGCATTTCAGAAAATACTTATTTGGTCGAACAAAATTCCTATTTTTCCCAGGAATATATTTATTAGCTTCTTAAGTTCTTTGCTATTCATATTTATTATGTGAGAAGAAATCTGGGGTTTGTAGCAATTCATTACACAGAGAAATAATCAAATATATAGATCAATAATCTTAAGGAAAACGCTTAACATATTAGTGGAAAGCTTATAAAAATTTATGTGGAGACTTGGAAAGATATACAGGGTGTTCCATTAAAAAAAATGAGATTCAACTTTTTGTGTGTTTTAGCAGACCCTGTAAAGCGTCTGCGTGCTTAGACCAAAAGTCGCCTATTTGCTCTAACTAAAAGTTATTCTAATTTTTTTTTGATACAAGTTTGTCGATAAATATTCTTGGCCTACTTTACAGTGATTTTTCAAATCTCGGCTTTCGGCAAAAAGTTGAAAAACTCCGAAACAGAACCCATAAGAATAATGTAAAAATATATAGGGTGGTATAAAAAACATAACTTTGATTCACCACGTTTTGATTTACTTATAGTATACTTATTATATACCTACCATTGAATTTGTTCAAATTATTGTAATCAAAGCATAGTAATTTTGTAAGTACATATACAAGGTACGGTCATAAGTTTCTTCTATAATCTTTGAATTGGAATTCTTATCTCGAATTATAATATTATTATAATAATAATTGTAATATGCAGGATGTCCTTTATTATAATCAGTCGCTTGTTTAAGCATATCTGTCGTACCGGACCTGTAAAAATTATGTGTGAATTTCTATATTTTTTATACCTTCCTCATTGTTTTAATTATTTTTTATATTTACAGTACAAGTCACTTTTTATAGTAAACAATTTGTTTCTTAGAAACTAGATGCTTGAGAATCCCTTTCCTAGAAAAATATGCGAGATCTTTGTGCAAAATTCTGAATTTTGCATTCCCATTCAATCAATGGCAATCAAAACATATTTAAAACCATAACAAATCCAAGCGCTTATTTGACGATACGTTTGACGAACGATAATTAGCAATTGATACCCAATAAAAATCGGGAACACGGCATACGAGTTCATCAACCTGGAAAAATTCATTTTGCATTTTATATCGCTTATACGTTGAAACAACTGTAGTATAAAGTGTATTACCCGATAAAACCATCAATTTCCAATTTGGCAAGATTATATTACTCGATCGAGTTCAACGAACCTACTGTGTGGGTACTAAGCCGCCCCCCTCTGAGCGGGTACCGAGATGTAGGTACCTGATAAAAGTGTACTTCGATTCCCATATTTTTAGTGCCACTTTCCAACAATCGAAGTTAAGTGGTTCTTGATAAGAAAGTGCAGTTCATTAGAGTGATTCAAATTCGTTTGCGGTCAAAAATAACCTAGTTTTCTATCGAAATATACCCATCGACGCCCTTAGATATGATCAAATCCCTTGAACTGTAATTTTGAAATTAGGTATATTTACTGAACAATAACTCAAAATTAACTACATTATATAATATGCAGGTCTCTTAAATGGTTTAGGGTTTAGAGTAGACTGATCCAGAAGAACAAGAAGTAGCAGCCTCATTTACTTAAACAAACATTTTCATGAGTTTCGGAAATATTTTTTCAAATAGTAATGAAGGAAGTATAGAAACGGGTTGGAGGTCGTTGAACTATTGGTTGCGCAATTTTAGGAAATTTTAAGATTTCAAGAAAAACTCCCAGTTGTCACGATTGGTTTAATATATTTTTAATGACGAACAAACTAAAGGGTCTGATAATTTTTAAGTTCGAGCTGCCCCAATTTGACGAGGCTGATTTAAAATAATAATTCCGTAAAAATCTCCCAAAAAAATATTTTTAAAATACTGGGGAAGGTTAGAACCTGGCATATACATAGTGAAGCATGTTAATGATGCTTGTATCAAATACTGCAACAATATCATCCACAAACCTTAGGCAAATCCTAATAAAACTTTTACAGTATTAAATATATATATATATATATATATATATTATATATATATATATATATATATATATATATATATATATATATATATATATATATATATATATATATATTTTGTGAAAAGTAATCTTGGGTTGGTAGCATTTCATTACATAGAAATAAGCAAATAGACGAATAAGAAGGAAAACACACTTACCAGTGCTATATCTGGTAAGTGTGTTTTCCTTCTTATTCGTCTATTTGCTTATTTCTATGTAATGAAATGCTACCAACCCAAGATTACTTTTCACAAAATAAATATGAATAGCAAAGAATTTCAAAGCTAATATATATATATATATATATATATATATATATATATATATATATATATATATATATATATATATATATATATATATATATATATATATATATATAAACGGTTTGTAGTGGAACTGTTCAATAATTTTATGTATTATTTTTGGATTTCTGGTAATGTTATTTGTTAGATGTTTGATGAACCCTTAAGATCCTCCGCATAAAATATGATCATTTTTAACTTTTTCGACTATTTACATCGTCTGGCCTACTTGTTACCAAGCCTTTAGTGCTGTTGTAGTATGTTTCAAGTCCATTATTGACGTTGTGAAAACGTTGCAATGAAACTGACTTATCAATGTATATATTATAATAGAATTTTAACGTTTTACAGAACTAAGGGAACCAACTTTGAGACATAACTAATACAGCTATCGTAGCTTGTCTGAATAGCCCTTGAGATTAATCAGCAAGATATTGAATTGAACTTTTAATTTAGCTACAATTTCGTCTTAAACGCCTGCATAGGAAGGTAAAGCAAAATGTAATCCCTTGTCAAGGAGACTAAATTATTATTTAATAAACGATGAAAAAATATTTCCCTTAAAATCTAGGATAACTTCAATCTTAACCATATCCTGATGATGTTAACATGGCTAGCGAAAGGCACGTCGAGTGTAGTGTTCAGTGTTTTTAATTAGCACTGTTACACTGCTTGAAATATATCTCAGCTCAGGATTTTCAGTCCTTATTATAGTATTTACGAACATTTGATTTCGAAATACCTAACAAAAACTATTTATTAATTACTCATACATATATTTAAATCTTTTATAAACAATTTGCCATAACTGTTATTTTTAAAGATAATGTTATGTTATTTTCTATTTCCGTAGATAGATCTTTTATAATATTTTTTTTAAATTCTAACCAGAACTGCTGCAAATGGGCTTAACAGTGTTTGTTAAAATCCTCGGTTACATTGTTTTAATGAAGCAATCAACTGAACTACATTAATTAAACCGGCGATATCGTTCATGGAAAAAATTGGGGACACATTTGAATGTAAGACAGAATATGTAAACTAATTGTCGTCATATACACTTATCGCGCGTTATGTACAACAGTAAAAATATCAATCAAATCGTTTGTTTATTTAATGAAGAGCAAACATTATTTTTTTTTCATTAAGCAACTGTCAGATGCTAAATCTACGCACAATCACTTGATGCATGAAAGTAGAACACTCTGTAGAACACTCACACGATGTTATCTATAGGTGAAATTTAAAAAAATATATAGTGCGTTGACCCAGGATTGAGCATCTATGTTTTTTGATATTTGTGCTACTTGATAACACATTTTACTATCAACGATTTAGTAACAAATATATAATCAAAAATCATCTAACGGTGCAACTAATTATAAAGAATATCAGACAAGTTTTTAGTTTACTTATTTCATTGCGATTATCAAGATAATATCGTAATAACAATAACAGCTATTACACGATGGTTCTTTCGGGTTTTCCCGCTTCGAAATATTGTTTTCCTGTTTGGCTGCGCTACTGCTGTGGATATTTTTTAATATCATCTAAATTTTGTACATCATTTAGAAATTTTCAGAATTTTTAGATCTCACAAAAGCCTTCGACTGTGTGTCATAATATACTAGTTGATAAATTAAACTTTTACGGCTTTAGTAACAATAGCACCAACTTGTTAAATTTCTACAATATTTATCTTCGCAAAATATAAACTCAAACATCCTCCCTATAAAACATGTTCCTCAGGGATCTGTGTTAGGCCCGACACTTTTCTTAATCTATGTAATTGTATACTTACTAAGTATTGCCTTGATTGCAAACTTTCTCTTATTTGCTGACGATACAACTGTAACAAAATCATATGAATATGCCAAGGATTTAATAACTACAATAAATTTTCTCGTCCTTATTGTCTCGTCCTAAATAAAAACGTAGGCAAGGTAGGGCACTGATTTTTAAAGCAGTTATCCTCAACCGATTGAGCTGATATTTTGCATACCCGTATAGTTTGGATGTCAATGTATGGTTAGCCAAGTAACGTCATTCTAAATCCAATATGGCCGCCAAGATGGCGGACAAGATTTTTTATGCACTTCCATGATATGGGTATCAAATGAAAGGGTTTGCAGAGAAGAATACGAAAATAAAATGGATTCACTCTAAATCCAATATAGGGGACTCCCAAAGATGTCTCCCATAAATGTTCGATAAACTATAAATTATATTTTAACATGTTAGTTTTACTTTACAATAATTGTAATGAATTATATTTACAAACTTGAAGTTTACAATCGTTTACGAAAAAAGATAATTACATTTATTTTTACCAATTTACACTAAAAAATATCAACCAGAAAAGTTCAACCGGTAGAGCGGTGCAAGATCACGTGATAGATAACCAATGTTCTCATTGGTTATCTCGTTGGCCGCAGAGAGCGACCACTCTACACTGTTGATCGTTGCTCTCACTCGTATTCATTACTAACCGCAGCGTATCCCTCTCTATCCCGTGTAACATTTATTTAACATTTAAATAGTACTTGTTGACTTCTGACGCAAACACTTTTTTGGCACATTTTTTTGTCATCTTTCATATATGCGCAGTACCTGGCGTACCTACGTATGTCAGGCAAACACTCTATTTCCTACACATCTTACCTATTATAAGTAGAAAGTTCGTAGAAAAAATTTGTTTCCAAAATTCGTGGAACTTATTAAAGAAGACTGTTCGAAGGCAATCGTAAAAGTAAGTAAATATGAAGAAGAATATAGAAAACTAGGACAAATTATTATCAATGGTGGTGAAAGATTTATTATCAATCTGGCAGAGGAATCGGATGAAGATGCAGATGTTTTTTCAGATGAAAGCGACAATTGAAGATACTACCGATATAAATTATAACATTTTGTATGTACGTATAATGTTTATTACTTTAAAATAAAGCTCCTATTTTATTAATTGTTATTATTTCTCAAATAACTCGTATGAATAATGAATAATGTAATTTTAAAATTGTGTAAAATGCGAAAACAATGGGAATCCGACCCTGGCTGCTATTTTGTATTAGTACTGGCAGTATCTTTTTGTATGAATATGAATTGCGGATACTATGTACTCATATTTTCCTATGTATTATTTCTTTGTGTAAATACTTCGTGTATAACACACCAACAAAATATTATTATATTCTCACAAAATATGATGCATTTTTAGCTTCTTGGACTATTTACATCTTCTGCCCGACGTGAATATATAACTTTGTGACGTGAATATATAACGACGTGAATATATAACGTGTGCTGTTCTATATTTTGAGTCTATTATAGACGTCGCGAAAACGTCGCCATTAAATTGAATTATCAACGTATATATTATAGTAGTATTTTAACGTTTCACAGAACTAAGAGCACTAACTTTTAGATGCAACTAATACAGCCATCGTATAACCTGTACATATTTACTATGTAGTTATATTATTTATTCCCTTAGTATTTCTCCTTCCAAGTATTAGTGGCGAGAGCACGGCTTTTCAACTCTTAAATGAAATCTACATTTGTTGCTGCGTAGAACCTAAAATTATGAGCGTCACTATTAATCCGAATAATTACCCTCTAATAATGATTCCCAACCCCTATTCCATTACGTGTAATAAACCGTTATAGACCCAATATTTATGAAACGACCCATAAAAGTATCTGAACGCTGCCGCTAAAACTACCCCTAAACCAACACAACTCACCGCCAAAAATTAGCAAGCCTTGCGGTATTTATGGGGTTGCTACCTACTAAGCAAACGCAGGGCTTTTAGAAGGACCACGCCAAGTCGGCCTCTTTGGCCAGGGTGTTTGAACTTTTGCCACAGCGACAATTCGGTGGTTAAAGATTGACCCAAACAAGCCCGGCGCTTTTAGAAAGCTATGCCCTGACGAAACCCAGACAAGACTTTTACGACTTTCCGCAAATTTACAGTCAGTGACCCTTGGGTCGGTAAAGGGCCGTAAAATTCGTGGCTTTTGTTGCGAAACGTCCGGCTGTCGTAACTGATGTATAAAACGTCGAAGTGGATCACTTTTTAACACTTAAAATTTGTTTTATAACAGTGTGGCATAATAAAAGCCGGCTCTCTGTGTAGGATTGCAATAATAACTGTTGAGACATTTCCCCTGATTTTAAGATTGCGGTCATTTTTTCCGAAAATGAGACTGTTGCCGGAATTATTTCTATATCTTATTTCGAAAAAAACACATTACGACGCTACACACCACGTGACTTTTCATAGCCATTTATCATCATCACCCCGCGTCATCATCGCCCCGTGTAGCAAACATCTTGTAAGGGCGAGATACCTAAGCTACGCCATACGAACTGAATTCTAATTCACCACGGCAACTTCGCCGCCCTTTCGTCACTTTCGTCGTTCTATCACAAGCAGTACCTACTAATTCGCATGTTGGAACTAGCGGACGGTATCAGTCACATTAAGTATTAGCACAAAATAAATCTAATCATAACAAATGGAATAGAGAATTCTCAAAGATATACTTTTTAAAAATAATAATAATAAACACATTTATTCTCAACAGGTAAAATACTCAATTACAGGAAATATAAAAAAATAAATGCATAATAATTAAAGTCAAAGAGAATATGATACTTGAAGACAAAAATAATAAATATCTAATTATATACTTACCTACCTAAAAATAAACAAATTCATAATTTAATTAATTACGCTAATGGGGACAACAATATGTATATTAATGGTTATTCCACTTATTTGTTATTGTATGATCAGATGTGATAGTTTGAAAACTATCACATCTTTGTTAATAATGTATGATTATTAACAGAAGAATTTAGTTATACTTTTCAAACTATCACATCTGTATCATACAGGCTGGAAATTGAAATAAATAAATTGCACGTTACAAATTGGTGATTTGCGCACAACATTAGGACGGCCAAATGGACAACAAAAAAGGAATTTTCGCGACAATTTAATCTTGGATGTAGAAAGTTTTATTGTAAGTGCCGGATCATCGGTATTATTGTTTACTGTTATATCAAAATTAAATAGATACAGTTTCTTCATTCGCTGAATGAGATATCTGTTCCTCGTTGAAGATAAAACTACTTTTGAAAAACATAAACTTTAAAAGTTTCTTTTGTATACAGTATGTTCGCGGGTTGAGTTTCCAAGAGGACAAATGGACTAAAAAGAGAGACAGGAAAAAAAAGGCATTCTTGATAAAAGTTTTTGCTTGATTAGAAAATACGATTCACCATGCTGAACCTCAATTTTGTTGTACAGGGTGAGTAAAAAACACAAAAATGTTATTTAGTGTAAGAGCAAACATAACTTATTTTGCAAGATACGAAAAAAAAGCATTATTGATAAAAAAATGTTGAAAAATAGGGTTAGGTTTTTTGCAAATATCTCAAAAACTATTGCAGATATCGAAAATCGAAAAAAAAATACTTAAAGAGAAGGAAATCTCCTACAAAAAGTTCCACCTTCCCGGACCTCTACCATCAATATTTATAATTTTAATTTAGAGGTGAAAATAGGGCTAAAAATGGGTGATGTAACTACCGCGTGCGCCGACCACCGATTCAAGCACTTTAACAATACAAATTATTTGAACCCATTAAAAACGAATATTTAAAAATGAAAACATAACTTTTGGATACCTGAATAAATGATAATCCATTAGAAAAAAAATCCAGTAATTTTTTATTAGACATGGTTTTGATAATTTTCTTCTTTTCTAAGGTTTTAAAGTAACCTATAATAACCCTGATAATTGTCAAACTAAGAACCTTAGATTTTTTTCACTTCTTGGAGCTATTCATGAAAGAAAGGCTTCAGAAAAGATCCCCGTTGGAAAATCTCAAAAATTTTGATTTTCCACTTTGTTATTATAACAATCGAGGGCATTAAGAAATGGAAAATATAAACAAAGCAATGAAAAAAAATTTTTTAAATACTCAGATTAGATCGCTTTCTTATTATTAAAAGCTACATAAAAATGATTTTTTATAATTTTCTACTCCTAGTGTTTAAATAATTGTTATAAACAAATGCTTTGTTTATTAGATAATACAAATATTTTTTTTTGGATTCTAATCATCAACAAATATAACGAATTTTAAGAAAAAAATTGTTCTTAAAAAATGTGTCTATTACTTAAAAGCGCATTTGTTAAATAACATTTTTTTTGTTGCTAAATATTAATATTAAGAAACCATTTTTTTTTATCCATATTTCTATTGCTCAACAAATTAATTTACATCTTATATTTTTTTTTCAACGCTAAAAAATAAAAGCGTGCCTTATATTATGTAAAAATTTTTTTCTCTATTTTTTATATAATTAAGTATTTTTGTATTTCTATGTGTCACTTTCTTTCAATTCAAATCAATTTTTTTGATTGCTAATAACAAACTGCAAAATCAATTTTCTTTGATTTTTCCGACGGGGTTAGAGCCTCTCAAGAATAGCTCCAAGAAGTGAAAAAAATCTAAGGTTTTTAGTTTAACAATTATCAGGGCTTAATTTAAAACTTGAGAAAATAAGTTAATTAAGAAAAGCATATCTAATAAAAAAATTACGGGAACAATTCTTTTTCCAATGGATTACCGTTTATTACCATTCCCAATGAATTACCAAGTATCCAAAAGGTATGTTATTTTTTTATTTCTTAATATTCATATTTACTGGGTTTAAATAATTTGTATTGTTAAAATGCCCGAATCGGTCGGCTCGCACGCAAGTCACCCGTTTTTAGCCCTATTTTCACATCTAAATTTAAATTATAAATATTGATGGTAGACTATCGGGGAGATGGGACTTTCTCTAAGGGTATTTCCTGCTCTTTAAGGATATTTTTTTCGATTTCCGATATCTGCAATAGGTTTTGTGAAATTTGCAAAAAACGGGGTTTCGTTTTTTCCCTTTCTTTTACTAAACTATTTATCTTGTAATTTTTACCGGCCTCACTTCAAATTTTTCAAAAAGTTTCTAGATGTCATCTGAATCGAATGAGCCCTAAATTATAATTTTCGGTAAATTAAATTCATCAAAATGGCACTTGTTGACTAGACTATTTCCTTTTTCCGCGTACCTAATAAACCCTAAAATAAATGACACTTAATGACATACTTGTCATTATCTTTATTTAATGAAGTATTTATTTAATGTAAAATAGTTCTCTTCAAAATACTGTAGTATATTTATATTATTATGCAGGTATTGTATGTACTCTGTATCAATTGATACTATTAAAGTTTACTTTTGAAATTTAGGAAACGAAAACCTAGGCTAACTTTCTTCGGTATTGATGGAGATGTTACACTTAGCAATTATATTTTTTTATATATTCATTATTTATTTAATATAATTTATTCATATTATTTATTTATTATTAAATTGAAGCGTGATTAGTCACGCGTAAATTTCACGGTGATATCATTAGTCACCATGATAATAGTATAAATAGGGTAGATTTTTTAGTTTAAGATTAGTTTTAATCGTCTCCGGATGATGCCAACTTGGTTGGCGAAACGCGCGTCGAGCGCAGTAAAAGTGTTTTGGTGTTTGTGGAAACTACATCGAGTGTTCTCATAATTATAGTAGTTCGAAGCATAATTTTATTAGGCTAGAGAATTATGGAGTTGCCTTGTTGAAATTTCGTAAAACGTTTATTTATGTCGATAGAAAACGTCTGAAAAATCATAGTTTGCACGAATAAATCAAACGAATTTAACAGCAAATTCTCAGACAGAACACGAGTCCAAAAAATAAATCCCAAAGCGAAAAACTCGGTTGCCTCGCTGAGATTTCGTGAATATGAGATTTTTTGTCTATTACGGTCGATAAACAATTCACGCAAAAATCATATATACGAACCAGGATTAAATCGAAGTGGTCGATGGGCAAACTCTCAGGCAGAAGACGAGTCGGAAAAATAAAAAGAATTTTTGCACTATAAGTCTCGCTCGTCTTTATCGATGTAGAACACTGCCAGGTGCTATCATTTTCTTAACATTGAACAATTTTGTTAATATCATAGCAACCAGTCAACAAAAGTAGTGTAGCAAATAGGAAAAGTCGCCATATCTCAGGAATGGTGACTCGTAGGAAGGAATATGGAAATAATTTTTGAACTGTATGTTCTACATCTTTTGTCTGACCTATTTTTACGCCAACACACCGTTTATGAGAAAAATGCCAAGAACCGATATTTTTGACCTTGGATATTTTTTAGCAGACTTTGGATCGATGGGGAATTTTCATATATTATTTGTAATAGCGTATTTAATTTAAGACGCGTACCAATTTTTAGCCTTATGCGAATTAGTGCAATCTTACCACTTTTTTTGTTTATTTTGAGTGGGGTGAATAATAAATACAAATTATACTAAAACAATAAAACGTTTTTCTTTATGAATGAAATTTAACATACTGCATAAGTTGATACATTCACCTCTAAATAAAGAAATAACAAAAAATAAAATCCATCTAAATCCTATTTATTTGTCAATAAAAACTTCCACGAAGCATTATCCACAACAAGTAAATGTCCATTAATTTTTTCCCTCGTTACGTGGATATTAAATTAGCTAGTAAATGCACATGCATGTCACAGTTTACCCTTTTTGCTCTTGACTCAAGGTCGAAACGCAATAGCGATTTATTTACCGCAATCAAAGTGCATTTTAATGTTTATGCAATTAGTGAACGGCTGTGGAGATTTGAGAACGCGCGTGCATGATTGATGTGCTATTTTCTGGGGACTCGCCGTGGACCGGACGATAGTCAATTGTTTACATGCACAATTGCAGACGATTACTTATCGCTGTTATATAAGGTTAATTGGAAGTATGTTTTTGATTTATTTGTGAACGGTACACTGAAAAAGTATATCGTCATGCAGCCGAAGGACGGACAGAAATTTTCTTACCGATTCTTTTTGCTATTTCTACGACACGAATGACGCCTTAGAACAATGACGGAGGGGAAGCGAAGCTTCTATATTAGCTTCAAATTTAGATATCGATAAATAAGAGATCGTAATATGTATATTATTTTACAACCCATAAGGGTGCAGTGCAGTCCAGTTTTAAATACATTTAGATTATCAAAAACAAATGATTATTGTATAATGATTATGATTATAATGATTAACTGTGAAAAATCATCTAGTATGTAAAAGCTATGTATGTCCCATTTACCGGGTTTTCATTCCCCCCAAACACGCCATATATTCCGCACGCTGTCATGAATATATAAAGATAAAAATAGGGGCCGAGAATACTTCCTTGCTGAACCCCATTTCATATATTAGGTACCTAATTCTAAGAATTGATTTTCATAAACCAGCTCTTTCGTTCGCTTCAGGTAAGAGGTTTCAACTCCAGAATGAAGATTACGGAGGTGATTCCCTTTCTCGTAGGATGTTACGAATAGTTTACCGGATTCCAAAGTGGTCGTGAATCGATAAATGATTGATTTTGACTAGGAAGGCCTTCGACCCCAACTGATATTCAGAAAATTAAAGATCTTGTGCGTGCCACCCGTCGTCGTCTGGCTATCAGAGAACTTGCAGAGGAGGTAGCGATTTCAATTGGGTGATGCCATGAGATTTCGACAGAGAAATGTATCATGCGGAATTGCAGCAAAATTTGTTCCCCACTTGATGACCGCAGAGCAGGAGAACATCGAGTGAACGTCTACCGGGATCTCCTTGAACAAGCCAAGTTGAAGGGGACACAGCGCTGGGTGTGTTAATAAGGAGGGAAGTACTTTGAAGGAACTAGGGACGTACTTTGAAGAAGAAAACAAAGACTAATAATATGTATGTTGAATAATAAAAATTAAAGTCCTCGTAGTTTTTGAACAGACCTCGTATCCTGATAACTAAGATAATATTGTGATCTAAATCTACAAGTATAGCTAGTGGTCATAAAAGTATCTTGAGAACAAAGAGGGAGTCATTAGCAACCTTTAATAGCTTTCCTCCGAAACCAGCCTGAATTACCGGTAGAATATACCTAGTTTTCTTCCGGAAATCATTCAATGGCTTCAGAGATGTATTTAAGATGATTTTGTACAAACCGGAACAATTCAAATTGGAGGCTACTGAACTTTTGGTTGCTCAGTTTTGGGAAATGGAATAACATATTCTGATTTCCAGAATCGCCAATAATTAATGTTGCACTCAGATCGGATTTTCATAAAACTGACTGGTAAACAACTATTGCTTTTATTGTGCAATGTAATTCGTAGAACCGTTTAGTTTATGAAGGCAGGAAAATTAGTAATGATAAATACTAATCAACAGCAAATTACCGACAACAATGTATGACAGATGCAATTTAAATGTCCAGAAATTTTAAATTCCAGAAATATTTGAGTATTCAATCGCCACGTTTATAAATAATTGCGCATTATTCTTGAGTATCCTTGGAGACATGTCGATATTCTTCTGTTTACAAAAACAGTCGAATATCTATTTATTAGTCATTTATTAGATAAAAGACAGTTACCTATGTGAATTTATGTCAAAATGAAAAATTATAAAATAAACGTTATTCTATTAGGGGTCCACTTATTTATATAAAGGGTGGCCAATAATATAGTGACAAATTTTGAAGTGTAATAATTTTACCTCTGAGAAACCCATGGTTAAGTTTTTGGTGTTCGCAAAAAAATCGCAAAAAATCCTAAATTAAAGAAAAAATCCCAAAAAATCACGAATTAAAGAAAATATTCGATTATTCGGACAGAAATTCAGAATATTGCTCCATTAATGTTGCATAATGCTATACGAAATATGGTGTCTAGAGTAGAAGAATGTTAAAGAAGAGAGAGCCATCATCTTTTAGACACATTTTTTTAAATTAGGTTAATTAATATTATTATGTTAGTTTCCCTTGTTATTAAATTTCTTAAATTCCATGGTTTAATAAAATCGTTTTATACTTATACTGGTAGGTACGCCCTGTACCTATATTTTTGCAAAAAATTTTTTTTGGTTTTTCTATCGAACAACACAAAAAACTTACATACATATTACACTGCTGGCTAATAGGTTGGAATAATTTAAAATTTTAATGTAACTTTGGATGCATATATCTAATAGTATGGAATATCAAAATATGGTTTTCAGGCGGTTCCGGAAATTTCATTGGTAATAAATGGCCTGAATGTCATATTTCTATCGTGCTGAAAAAAAGGAATATACAGGGTGTAAACTAAACCCCTACAAAAAAACCAAAATTTCATTCTTACCGAGAATTTAGGAAAACCAAAGACGAGATAATTTTTTTATACCAGGGTAGTCTATGGACCAATTCGCAAAAACAAAGTTGGCCGTTTTTTTCATATCTCGCTTATTTTCGAATATACGGGGTTTTATTGAAATTTTGACATTTTTTTAAAATGCATCTCTTACTGTTTAAAAACAAAGTAAGTAATGGATTTTTTTTCTCATTTTCAAAGAAGCTAGCATGTCTCTAACTGTCTCAGTAGCTATTTCTTATACACCCTGTATAAGAAAACATTTAATAAGCATGTGTCACAAAAAGTCTGTAAATTTAAATAAGCTGTGTGAAAAACCATGTTTAATTAAAATTAGCTATAATTTTAGGATTTTAAGTCTGTGAAGGGAAACCTTGGAAACATATCTCGAAACTTTCTTTTTTTCCAATTGGTCCATAAGCTACCCTGGCATTAAAATTTTATCTCGATTAAGTCATATCAAAGTTAGACTCCTATCATGAATACAACCCAAGGTTTTGTTTTTATCTAAAATCAATTATTACATCTTAACCTCTAAAAGTATTACTTCGAGTACATTAGAAAACCCATAGACAAAAATATCGACGCTTTTTTAAATTCATTTTAATATTTCCCCAGAATCAGTATAAAAATGTTTAAACATCACCAGCTGCAAAGTAATACAGAATATTAGCAAAAACATATTGGCCTTCAGCGGCGTTAGATTTATAAATAATATTGCCTCTTCTTGGTATTATAAATATTTTTAGCTACATTCAATTCAGTTAGATAAGGTTTCAGCGGTTATACTTTTTTACTTACCTATTATGCAATAAGTCACTTATTTGGACAATGTCACTTTGTCAAAATATATGCGATATTTTTACGACATACTTAAGTGTATACAACTTACCATTTTTGTTTGTATTTGCAGCCCAATGCGTTCTTTGTAGGGCTTTTAAGAGACAGGCGTTTCGCGCTTGCTGTATCCTGTCTAAAGGGCCAACCGCTATGCTCACGGCCTGACTCCAGATACATTCCAAGGGATGTGTAGGTTGTTACCCCCTGAAATCCAACCTTATACCGGCAAGTTCCGTTAAGGACCCTCGCCAACCATCTGCCGGGTCGACGACCTGCTCACTCTGGGTGCCTTTGCCCTTGGACCCTGCGGATAAAAAATGCCTTAACCACGTTATAAAAAATCTACCCCCTCGGATGCAATCAGGCGGGGCCGGATTTTTTATTCGATAACGATCTCCATCTGAAGACGTAAATAATCGATCTTATACTTTTGGCCGACATGTGTGGCGAAAGGCCGATTCTGATTGGGGATCGCTCGGTGAGGGCTTTTAATGAACCCGAAGATTCTGGAAGCGTTTCTTTATAGCTCTTTTCTTAAAAGATATTTAAGATATATATATATATATATATATATATATATATATATATATATATATATATATATATATATATATATATATATATATATATATATATATATATATATATATATATATTATTACTAAAGGCGAGTGCAAATACTCAGTAATCGAAACGTTATGAGCAGGCCACAAGCAGGACAATGAAAAGCCAAAACTTTATGCCAGTCAAATAGCCATCTCAATAATAATAAATGAAAGTATTTCAGTTATATTTAAAAAAAGGTACTTCATAATATATAAAATCGATTAATAAAGCTTACTCACCTATCAATTAGATATTTTATATATATATATATATATATATATATATATATATATATATATATATATATATATATATAACATTCATAAAAAAAATGCAATCGACTCTTTAAACTGCAATAAATATTTTTTTCTACGTTCATGCAAAAACAAAACTTTATTGAGCTATATTTAATACAAGAACTGGTTCTTTTTTTCACTAATGCAATAAAATTTTATTGCACTCATCTGTCATTCTACTACAGTGTTTTGACATAAAGATCATGACAAGTCACCTAATGTCATGATATTAATGCCACCTAAATATAACATTTTTTTTTGGTTTTTGCATGAACGTAGAAAAAATATTGTATGCAGCTCGTACAAAAAGTGTTTATTGCACTAGACTTGTTGTTCAACTGGTCCTGACGGCCTCATTGGACAATAAGCACTTACTTTTTGCACTTATTGCATAAAAAACTATGTTCATACAAAACTTTATTGAAATATCTTTAATGGAAAAACTAATGGATATAAAATGAAAGGGTTCAAGAGAAATAATGGGCAAATGGCGGAAAACAAGATGGCCGTTATACCAATTTTAAAGAGTTATAACTCGGCAAAGGTTAGGGATAGTTTGGTGATGCTCGAACAAATGTTGTAGGGACCGACAAGGGTCAACTGCAAGTGATAAAAAAATTCAAGATGGCGGATCTAAGATGGCGATCAAAAACTTAGTTGCTTCAATCCGCCTGGAATTGTTAAGCCGGGATTTTTGAAGTCCCCGATTACGATTTTGGGGTTGAATTGTTCGGGTCAAATCTTGCAACTGAATTTTAAAAGTACGCCTTGGTGGGCTTCATTCTGTGGCTTGTGTAATTTATTGTGTAATTTGTGCAATAGCATTGGTTTGCAACCTGTCTAGGAGAAGGAAAGCTCCAAAATCAAAAGCAGAACTATGTTTTATTAGGCACAAGTAAGCCTCAAGCTGAAATAAGTAGGGTTAAGTAGAGTCAGATCAGATCATAAGGTCTCCTTAAGGAAGAACTAGACTGTACTAAATTAACAGGCCATGAATGAATGACGCATTAAATGAAATGAACAGACTTAGGACTTAGACTTAACATATTCAGCTATAAAAAATTGAAAAATAAATTATAGGAAAAAAACATTTTTAAAAACAAGCTTTTATTTAAATGCTCTAAAAAGAAGAAAATAAATTTAATTAAACCCATTACATTACGCAATTTATATGATATAAAAGTTCGTCGCGAGATTTAACTGTGTAGATAGAATAAGAATACAATGTGTAACTTGATATTGACATAAGTAATTCTAAGAAAAAAAATTGTTTTTTTATAAAATAGGTAAATCACGACAAGCATAAATTGTGTAATGTAATAAATTGATTGAGGTTTATTTTCATATTTCTAGAGCATTTAAATAAAAGCTTGTTTTTAAAAAAATATTTTTGTTTTTTACTGTTAATTTATTTACTCTTCCAGTTAATATTTCTATCTACAAATATCCTCAATCCTGAAAATGCGGTAAAAAAATATCAAAGTTATTGTTCGTACCATCTGCGTCATCAGCGTATACCAATTACGATCTCCAAATTGGATATCAACGTAATCAGAAAGTTCAATCATTTTTCTCGGCATCAACAATTTTTTACGTGCATGAATATCTAATGAATAGAAAGCACGAGCCCATTCATTAATTTTTTTCTTCCAAATTCCCACGAAGAATTCACCTTACACGTAGCGGAGTGCTACCACCCGAACTTTTATTGTTTTCCAATTCAATACGATCCGAATCTACGTAGAATTCGCAGAAAACCGAACACGTTTTAAAATCCCATGAATATACATGATGTGACTCGGATGACATTTGAATCTAATCCTTGGCTGCGGTGAACACGAACACACGGCCGTGAACCCTAATTTTGTGGAATTGTTTACGTTGAAGTCTTGGCGTGACGCCCACCAATTTATTTTTCACTAGTACCATTTATTTATTAATTTTTTTTTCCATTTCACACGAATGATGCCGTCAATCTGCGCTGATTAAAAGCATGGGCTAGAAGACCTTGACCTACTTCTGCTGAAGAAAGAAGGCCAGATATCCACCAAAGTTGTTACAAGTGCACAGTGCGCCCCCACCTGTTATTCCACCATGTTATTCAAACACCTGGCCAAAAACGAAACTTGATTGCACTATTATTTCTAATGATTTGTACTATTTGTATAAGTTCTCCTGCTTCGTATTTAATTTCTCCATTTATTTCTGGTAATGAAATCTTAGTAAATTAATGTTGCTATATATAGTCGTTGACTGAACAAGGCTCTAGTGTAGTATAAATCATCTCATCTGTATTTATACCAGCATGAATTTACAATAATAATGAATAATTTATGATGCAAGTACGTTTTAGTAGGTATATAGAATAAGGGGCAACGAACTTGTCAATGGTTCTTCCTCATAATGGAAAACAGTTTCCTTCAAAAAATATTCCTCATTGCCAGGGGATATAAATAGAATATGACGAGAAAATTCAATGAAGTAGCGTAATGTTATTTCCTATGTCTATGCCATTGAAGAGCAACTGTCATTACAACTTAATTAAAATTATGTTAAACGTTTAATTGTATTATTTTAAAAATAAGATTGTCGACATTCTCATACCTCTCTTATACAAGGTATGAAAAAGAACCGGAATATTTAATTTCTTCAACGATTTCGTTTATTATTAACCGCCAAAGTTTGTTGGCTAACACCATCTACAATAATTTTAAAGAAAATTAAAATGTTTATTTTAGCCCAGAGACTGATTTTTTGGCTACACCCACGGTATTGGGTGAGAGGTATACGAACGAATGTATTATTAACTTCAGCCTGCTGCGGACACAATTCGTAGTCAACGTGCGAGAAAGACACGCAATGAAAGATAAATATAGAGGGAATCAGATCCCGCAATCCCAATAAATATTATACGTGTACGTAATGCGTTTAAATTATTTGGGTATACCGTTCTAAAGTTTTTTTACCGTTTTGTTGGTAGACTGTCAGTCCTTTGAAAGTGGACGATTTAATTTTCTAATGTGATGTGGTCAGTGGTCAGTGTCATTAGTGAATTTGCTTGGTATACAGATGCCGCGTTTAACGGAACCAGAGAAAATGAGAGCTATAACAACTTCAGAATGGTTGGTCATTGCAAACAGCATATTTAAACTAAAAAAAACTGGAATACGAAGGATCACGTGCGCTATGTTCATGGAGATGGGCGTCGAAAAGTATGCACCGTTGAAGAGGATAATCTAGTCCTTACACCTAAGAACAAAGGCAGTATCGAACTCTCGACACGGCAATAACGGCTTCCTTTGAGACGAATTTTCCTCGATCAGTGTGATCTGCAAGGAAGCGGGTGAAAGATTCGAAGCTGTAGAATTATGTGGTCGAAAATAAAGTTGCTCAGACGTTAGAGTTTACCAGACAATTTCCAGAGCTAGAGCGCCGCACTGGACTGAGCTATGTGCGCATAATGGAGAAGCCTGCTATCCGTGACCATGCTGTATTCTCAGAATTTCTCTTACCAGCAGGATAATTATTCAATTCACACCTCAGAAGTTGCGTCAGAATAGTTCATTGATAACATCAATGTTTTACCTTGGCCCACAGACGCCCTTGACCTCAATCCTATCGAATACGCCTAGGGATAGTTAATGAAAAAATCTGCGACAGATTCTTCCGTCCAGCTGTCCAGCTAACGCTGAAGAACTTCGGCTACATACATAACCGGCTAGGCCCTTGAGGCCGCTGTTTAGAGGGATAGATAATGACCTACTTTTCTTTCTAGAAAAATTTCTCGGTAATTTATTACTATTTGTTGTAATATCGTAAACGCAATATTCACTGAAAAGCAAGAAATAAAATATTTTCTAAAAAAAATTATTCTAAAACTAAAAAGTAAAAAATCTTTACGTTATTCATTCAAACTTAGAATACAATTAATTTATTGGGCTCATAATATAGAATTATTGTTATTTTTGAAGTCGGTGCCAGCCAAGGTTAACTAACGTGTTCACTTACAATTGAATACAACTGCCTAAAGCGCCACCACAATTACAAATAAACCTAAATTCAACCTTCTAGTCGAATACAATTAGAGATGTATACCTAGATCGAGACCTAGATACGTTTATAAACCTTGGCTGGCACCGACTCCAAAAATAACAATAATTGGATATTAACGTAATGATTACGTAATAATAACGTAATTATTCTTAACTTTTTAATGCAGTTCTTTAGAAAAGATTTATTGAAGTCGGTTTTGTTTTTTTGTTAAAAATGTTTTATTTAGATACTGTCACCAAAGGGGATTTGTAAAATTGAAATAGTAAGACAATATTTTGAGATGTGTTAGATGTTAGATATCGTAAGTATTATGTACAAGTAGGTACTCATTTCCACTGGAGAAATACTTACCGGGAGAAACCATAATTCCACATTTGCCTGGACGACAAATAAACCATAATTCCATTGCTATTCACCACGGTAGTAAATTTACTACTGTGCTATTCACTAACATTTAGTATTTGTTGAATGAATATTAAAACTTCATAATCAAAACAGCGCGCGCTGTAAAGATTGTATGAATTTGACGCCATCTACGCTCTATCTCTCTCTAACGTGATAGGGGACGACGCAAATGCGCGCTGCACCACTTCCAGCGTATACCTCTCTTATTAACTACCCTGGTTACACCTGATCTTTTTGTTATTTTTGTTATAATTTTAAATAATTAAAATTGTTTAAACAATAAGCAAATTATTGAAGAAATAAATCGTTTTACAACAATATTATTAAAATACTACGAGGGATAAAGAAGGGTACCTATATCAATTAACAATTATAATGTTAGAAGCCCGCTGTTAGTTAAATATTTCTTGCTTTTAGCTCATGCGTATATTGTATTTAATTTCTTGATTAGATGTTTCAATTCATATATTATAGATTATAGTCGCCACCTTCAACTATAATCTGCTACGCTTCAGATTATAAATAATTAAATATCATGCAATGATGTTATCAATTATCTTGCTCTCGATAAACCCACTTAATTGCATTAAAAACCATAAAAAGTAATCTCTTTTGTAGAGTGACCCGGTGACATATGTTTCCATAATAATCATATTATGCAACTCGAAAGTAAGCTGATCAAAAATCGTCTCGGTGCAGTGACGCCATGGAAGTTTGCATTTGTCCTCTATCCCTGACCTTTCTAACCGAAAATCCGATAACCGCGGCTCCTAAAAAGCAACGAGAATGATTGTCGTAAAACCTGGCCTAAGTTCAAGGATGTCTCGTCTTGGCTATGTTCTATTTACTACGCGTTTCATCCAAATAGACAAATGTGCTGCATCGTCTCCCCGTATTAGTTTTTTTTAGGCGTATAGTCAAGATGTGCAAATCAGTCTTCTAACTAACTTTATTAACAATAAATGTAAAAGCTGGGGTTCATCATTGAGCCGAAAACCTTCGTGACTTTTCAGTTTCATTTTTCTTTCGAACCGCCATCCATTTCCTCTGCCAATATTCAGGTTTGGCCTTAGGATGGTTCTGTTTACCTTAATGACATTTTGGACTTAAATCGTCACAAGGATCCTAGCTATATTGTTGTCACAATATGCAATTTACTTAATATATTTATTATTCTAATCATCTCTTGATGATGTTCAACTTCCAATTGTAAGTAAGGTTTGATTGATTGGCTCACCAACTCCTTCTTTGGCCAAATTCGAAACAGCTCTTGCAGAATTGTTGAATTTTAACTTTTATGTCAATTCCTGTATCAGAGGCTGCTGATTTAAACCATGAAGATATAATGCTCATACCAACTGGACTGTTCCTATACCATCCTCTCGAAGGGGGTAGTTAATTTTTTAAACTCCTCTCAATGGGTGTCGATATATCTAATCAACCATTTACTATCTGAAAATTTTTGGAACCACCTTATGCAATTTTAGAGAATATAGGATTATACTCTATCCGACCTATTGGGTTTCTCACATTATCAGTTTCTTCTTTGCAATATTGAATACGGGCAGAATACCCCTCCCCTCCTCTCCATGTGAAACTATATTAACAAATTTACTCTGAAATCCATCTGGAGTATCTTCATCCCAGATTTGTTTCCAGTTTAGTCGAGTTGACCGAAAGAATGAAGTTTTTGGAATCATCGTGTCATCTATTTTTTTCCAAAAAAAAAATCGAAATTGTATCCATATTTTGTCGAAATTTTAAAAAGGCGGAAAATATTTTTAAAAATGAAAAAAAAAATATTTCAACTTTCTTTATTAGGTAGGTGTCAACCGCCTTCAAATTTTCTTCAGAGGGCTACTTGTCTGCGCGCGCTCTCTCTTATCTTCTTTGTTTCTGTTTATTTTACAAAAAATTTTATACAAAAATTATTCTGAAGAAAAAACAGGTGGCCATATTGTTCAAAATCCCACGGTCAACTCTTATAAACGATTTTTTTTGATTTTCTATTTTTCATTGAAAACTTAGTTTGTAAGTCTACAAGATCTATTTTTCATTATTTCTTAGGCTTCAAATTAGTGTTAATGTTCCAGACATTTTTTTTTTGTGATACAGAAATATGTTTTAGTTCCTCCTTATTTTTTTACTGTTTTTCAGCAATTTTTAAGTTGTTTTTGTGAAATAAATGTTCTTAATATACATATATTTCTATACAAATATTGTTTCTTTTAGTAAGAAGAAAAAAAATTAAGACAACACATTTTTTTAATTCTGCTTCTATAATAGGGGCTTACATTGACATCAGACAGATTTTTAAGCTAATTTTAATCAGGTGTCAAAGTAGTCCCAACTATACGGAGTAACTTTAACACCCGAAGTTTTTTTTTCAGGAATTAGTCATCTTACACCAATTTGGATTATGCCAGTCGCTTTATCAGGTCATGATTGTTATGACAGCATATATTTAAAGTTTTTATGTTGATAAAGAGTATCGTAATATCGAGAAATGTGATTTTGACATCTAGAAAGATGTCAAAATTGACGGTATATTATATTTTTGAAAATTATATTTCATTATATAATTATATAACTATATTTATATAATCACATACTGTCCATTATTCAGTAGGGTGGGTTAATATTTTAAATTTGCACATGATCAAAAAATGTATTACCTACTTTGCAAAATAATGTAATCGCTTGGAACCTCATACCCGATATTTATCGATATTCATCGTTTTACCTATCACGCTCCTCGAAGGTGATAAGCTAATGACACCCATCCTTGTAGCATGTTTCGTGGTAGTGACTGTGCTACTGGAATGTTGGGGCCTTCCCTGGGCAGACGGACATGGAGTCAACAACCAGCGAAGAGCGACTCTGCTGCACTATGTCAACAGGTGTACGATTAATTATTACGCCGCGCGAGCGACTTCAACGGTAGGTTACGTCCCAAACCGTGATGTCTCACACTCGTTTCACTTTCAGCTACCGAGCGCCATAGCGCCCGAGCTGACCGTATAGCCCTATAAGAACCGGTATACGATTATTCTTTCTCTATGAGACTAACCTCAGCTAAACTCGCGTCAAACTAAATAAATTGTAAATAAATCGGTCATAATTGTACAAAAATATTTCGTATTCATCTTGCCCTCATTCACAGCTATGACATGTCAGAATTATCATTTGCTTTTGTATATTGGCCTGAAACAAAATACGAAATCCAGTGATTTATTGGATATTGGATTTAGAAAATCATATAGTTGTTAGCTATTAGATAAACAACCCAAGTAAAAATTTAAAAGTCATTTGAACTTCAGGGAGTTTTAAGAAAGTTTGGAAATGTTGCAAAAGTAGTATTTATAGATGTTATGATTCACGCCTAATAGACTTAATAATGTTTCCTCCGAGGTTTCCTCCTTTCAGGTAAGTTTTAAAATATTTTATAAAACCCTGTGAAACCGCTTGCACTTGTAATGAATTTGTTCTTATAAAATTCGCTTCATAAAACTAAGCGGTTTTAATAGATTCTTAAGATCCATTTAGATTTAATACTGATGTCTTGAATTGTTACTAATAGTTTTATCATGTACATGTAACAAGTACCTACGTTTTAAGCAGATTTTCAATCTTGTAATTTTCAATGCCTATTAGAGCTGTTAAAGACCATTATAATATAATTAAAATAATTATAATATAATTATAATTAAAAGCGTTTTTATGAAACCATTATAAACAACAAAAGCCGTTTTCAAATATAAAATATAATTCTATAAGACATTTTCTTATACCTCAATATAACATTGCTATTATGCATGTTAAATAAAGTCATCATCCAGTGTTCATATTTCTTTTCTTCGGCGAATTTGAGCAACTTACATCACGTCATGTCTATTTTTCTTGAAATATGGTTGAAAGTGAAGAAACCGGACATTTCAAGAGAACACCGAGCAAAAGTTACATGAAAATTATTCATCACGCTCCTGTTGCTCCCTCTATGAATAGAGGTCGTTGCCAACAAACAACCCATGTTCCATCGCAAGTACGTACCAGAATAACAAGTAACTGAAAATATTAATAATATTACCCGTCTCTGAATATGAAAATTTGAATAACTGTGACGATTCCGATGACAAAAATAACTGGTTAATAGAATTTGACAGGGATGATGAAGAAAAAAACTATTAGTTGTCAAAGTATTTTACACTTCTTGGCGCCTATTTTAAACCCAAATAGATTTAATACAGACTTTATTAAACCTAAGTAATCCTTGCCAAGAACATTTGTACTTAAAAAAGAAAAAATGATTTATCGTAGGTTACGCGAAAACTATATGTATTTTATTCGGAATAGGTACATGTTGGTACAGGTGGAATAGGTACTAATAGAGCCCTAGCTATTAGTTTTAGGACAGGGGACAGGGTAGGAAGGCGCTGCTAACGTTTTTAAGAGCAGTGTGGATGTTTTAAGATTGTTTAAAATTGATCTTTAGAACCTTCATAAGAGTGGGGCCCTTTGTATGCTTTGGCTGCTTTAAGATGGTCCCTTTGGCTGCTTTAAGATGGTATTAGAGATTGTTACTGCAGAATATATTTATCATTGTATTTAATAAATTATTTTATAGAACCCTTCTGGATATTTAAAAAAAAAATGATAATTGTTCCTTGGTAAGCTTAACATTTTACACTGACTTGGTAACCTCTTTTCCCTGATATGAAAATGTCGGTTACGCAGTTGTACACGTGGAAGACATGCATATCTTATAAACAGTCTAGTCAACAGGAATATTTTTCTTGAATAAACCGTAAGTAGCCAAATATTTACACCAATTTCGAAAACAGAAAACATCAATACGTATCGTATTTACGTGTTTATAGCAGATTAATTGAAATTTTGCATGAACATTAGCTATATTTGCACATGAGATGAACATGATATATGTCCTTTGCAATTAGCAACTCGGCCAAAACAAGCGTTGCGGTACAATTACAGTCAAAGGCTAAATGATGTAATAGTGCGTATATTTCAAGGAAGGACATCAATAGATAATATTACTGTGAAAGCTTATTAAATATTTTGGACAACTCTGATCTTAGAGCACTGTACACCTACAGAGTATTGCGGTTTTACAAATAGCACGAAAGCTAATTTATATTATGAAAAACTAATTTCACCAAAAAAAATGTTAAATATTGTAGAATATTGGAGACTTTGGAATATTCTTTTTTTAGCTTAAAAATGTTTGTAATTTTATTTACCTTAAAACTGAGTTTACATTTTTTTTTTAAAAGGTTTTCACCAATTGTGTATTATTTCTAGAATTTGTACGTGCAAAAAGTGATCCACATATACCAATTTTCAAATTTATATTTGTAAAATAAGATTTGCCTGGAACGTTAGCTGGGTAATGCTGCCACCTACCAGCGGTTGTCGAGGCATGCGCGTAAAATATAAGATCGGCAACAACTCTTTCCAAAGTTCGTATCAACCCCTGAGCGGTGAGCGGTAAATTGGATTATATATATATATATATATATATATATATATATATATATATATATATATATATATATATATATATATATATATATATATATATATATATATATATATGACTTTTTACTGTTTAACAGTTAAACATGGTGATAGAATGTAAAAGAACTTTATAGAATGAATTATAGTTCAGCAAAACATTTTACTTTATCTGCTGGAAAACTATTTAAATTTAGTGAATTAAAAATTCAAATTTGCCTGAATATGGAGCGAAAAGGTGTCTTAACTGTATTGCCCTTGTTTTGTAGGTATTTAGTAATAATATTCAATAATTGTAAACTGGAGTGGGTAGGTCGTTCCTAGCTTAATTATTTCTTGTTCTGTGGTGGTTGGTTGCGTTTTATAAATTATGGGTAAAATACACGAATTCGAGAAAATCTGAAACGGAGATACTTTATCTCTCTCAACGTCCAAATAGAAGAATTTGCGCATGTAAAACGTTAGGGAAATTTAAATAAAATAAGTTCTATTACAGTAAAGATTAATTAAAACTAAGTTTATTTTAATTTTATTTTAATTTAGTTAGGTACCTACCTACTTAAGTTCAATTTGATGTATAAGTTTCTAACATCGAAATATGAGACATAAAAACCCGAGCAAAAAACCCTCATTATATCGATCTCTTCGCACGTACTACCGCATTTTTAACAGCGTTGTCAAGTATAACCGATTACCGGAAATTAAGGAATAACAAATAATTTTATATACATCGCCCATCACATGGCATATGGCATTATCATATAACAAAATATTGATCACCTTATATACCTTTCGTCATATCATGAAACAATTAGATGGTGAATGTGATGCAGAATAGGAATGTTTCCCATTCAAATATTACTGATCCATTTTACACGTTCCTCGGCCGTGTCACATCGGCATCATTGGCATCCATTTAGATGCCTAAATTGCCTAATACCATCGAAAGTTTTGTGGTAAAGTGGGGTCAACAATAATTCTTGAAATATAAGTAATGCTTCTATTCTTTAATTTAGTGTATTAAGTAATAATTCTTTAATTTAAGGTATTATTTTGATGGGTTTTGTGTTAAAATTAGTATTCTATTGTGTTATTAGTATTCTATCAAAACATAACAACTTGTTGAATGAAAGGGCCTTTATAGAGACGATTTTAGCTTGCTGTAAGAAAAGTTATACTGCCCCGATCTCCCATTGCTGCAATTGTGGGTATCCTTTCAAAATTTTTTGTCTCATATTTCGATGTTACAAACAGTATGTATTTTGCTTCTAAAATATAAAAGTTTAAATAAAAACGCTCTAGCCACAGAGGCCTATTATTGAAAGCTGTAATCAGAGGTTGTTTTTTTAATAGAAATAGATATTTGAAAAAAGTACAAATTTGTCACCTGAAATTAAATAAAAAAACAAGAAAATAGTTATAGAACATCACACTGTACGTATTTAACATTTTCGTAACTGTTTGTTTTACATATTCCAGAGTACCATTGAGAAGTAGTATTGATATTAATATTTAATGACTATCATATTATGTTTAGGCATATATTTAATAATGAATAAATAATATAAATAAATAATTTGAATAAATTATATTAAATAAATAATGAATATATAACAAAAATAGAATTGCTAACTCTAACGTCTGCATCAATACCGAAGAAATTAAAAATAATGTCTAATAATTTTAGCACCCTGTATATGAGAAACTAGGTTTTCGTTTCCTTAATTTCAAAAGTAGACTTTAATAGCTATTGCTCGCATTTAAACATGGTAGAATGTTTCTAGTATCAATGGATACTTATGGATAATTACTTCATTAAACAAAGATAATGACAGGTATGCCATTAAGTGTCATTAATTTTAGGATGTAGTAGGCATGCCAAAAAAGGCAATGGTCTACCGAGGCTTTACCGAAAATTGTGATTTATGGCTCATTCGATTCAGAATGACATCTAGAAATGTTTTGAAAAATGTTAAGTGTGGAAATACATGGGTTTATTATTATTATTATAAAAAGGATATATTTTAGAATTCTCTATTCAATTTGTTATGATTAGAATTACTTTGTGCTAATACTTAATACTGGATTTTGAATGGACTGAATTTTAAATTCACATAATAAATTACTTGGCGTACTACCAAAGTTTACAAAATATTGTGTAAATTTTGGTAATACTAGTTTATTCGTACCGTCCGCCACTTCCAACATTCAACATGCGAATTACTGCTAGGTATACTAGTGCAAGAGCTAGGACGGCGCGGCGCGGCGATTTTACCGTCGCGAATTAAAATTGAGTTCGTATGCACTGGCTTAGGTATCTCGCCCTTAGAAGCTGTTTGCTGCGCGGGGTGATGATGAAAATTACTTTGAAAAGTCACGTGGCGCATTCACGGACTCTTAATAATTATGTCTGAATGCGAAAGCAAAATAGTCTAACCAAAACGTCATGTATTTGTATATGCAGAATTTATGCTTATTTATAGCAGTGGGAACTTGGTCTAAACTATATTGCTATGATATAAGCCTTAGTCTGCCTACCCTACTGGCTAAGTATATCCGCTGAAGAGTAACTCAAACTTCTACTGTGGAAGTCCACTAAGTGATAAAATTAGAGAAATCTCCAACTCCAGAACCCTGTTAGATCTGCGTAGTTGATCCTCACGATAACATATAGCGAAATATGAGTATTGTATAGACTGTTAACCCGACTAGATTCCTCAAAATCCAGTCTAGGACCTCGCTTTGGACATCAGAAGGAGGCAGGTCTGGATGCATGGTTAGATACTACATGGTTTGAAGAGAGCTCGATTTAATGTGAATAAAAGAACAACTCGGAGAGGCTGAAGAATCGATTTATCATTTCTTGGTCTCCAATGCGAGGCATCTGCGTCAAGTTTCCAGTCTCATAGTTTGGATTAACAAGATTTTTACGTCAAATATTTAGATCCTCTCATGGTCCTCGTTATCCATGTATCTCATTGTCCGATTTCACTGAAGTCATTTATCATACATCCGATATGTACTGTTTTCATTAAAATGACGATAGCACCACTTATAACTTCTGATAATTCATGCTAAACCGGATACTACAGGTAAATTAAAAACTCATTAACATAAAATACTCCTCTAATATGATGGTTTAATGGCCGTTCGTTAATTAATTTTCGTTGCATAATTAATTTGCTAAATAGGTCGTTAAACCCATGGATATAAATTATGGTATGGTGTGTGGCAAAATTTTTCATTGATTAGTAATAATTGCTTGTTTGTTATGTGTTATACGTGGGGAATATAGTAGGTAACTCGTAAAATGCTGTACTAATATCTACTTTTGTCATCGTCATCGTGACGGAGTTGACCATCGATTTCTTTATCTGGGGGATATATTAAGCAAGAAGTCTATTCAGTTGAAATATCAAGAAAATATTATAACAAAATCCATAAGTATTTAAAGAGAGAGTGATAATTACGGGAAAGATGTATGTAGCCCCACGACCGAAAAGGCTCGGGTTCGATCTTTGCCAATACCGCACTTTTTTCCATTTTTACGCTTATTGCAAATTAATTTATTTTTCTAAATATCCACTTAATTTCTTATTATCAATGATATATTTTTAATACCTACGTCTCATATTCCGATGCGGGTTTCACCTGCAAAGTTGCTACAAAGCACTGATGCATTTTCTAAATGGCGTATAATTATGCCATTACTGTCCGAGGCCACCTAAATCTTGTCAAACAGAGATGAATAATCAAGATAGCGGACATTTTTGATATTTACGGTCAGAAGCAATTCAAAATCGGCGTCTCGGGAATTTTGAGATAGCGAATTCTATGTCAAAATAAATAGTCAATATGGCTGCTTGAAAATTGCGGGCTACCATTTCGGTCAGAATCCACTAAAATCTATGTCTCGGGAACTGTATGGTCTCTGATCATGAATTATTTGTCAAAATCAATATCCAAGATGGCGTAATTTTGCCATTTGGTCGATAAATAGCCTCCCAAATTTAACGTTTATTATTATTATTATACTCTATTACCAGAAAAAATATTCAACAAATGATGCATCAGGGGCACAGCCAGGGGGCCAAGCTTTCGTCCATGAACCAAAAAATAAAGAAACAGCTAGTTAAATTTAATTTGTCTTTCATAATTTATTTCTGCTATACCAACATTACTTCCAACATGTCGGTAGTTTCTTAAAAAATTCAATAACAATATTTTCAGCAACATTCCATATTGTCTTTAACAAATTATTCCTCAAGAACTGTGGCTTTTGTAATTTATAACTAGAAATTTCTCATTCTGTTGAGTACCTAAATTTTACAACCCTCAAAATAAGCCAAAATACTTGCTCTTCTGCTATTCTCTCTGACCCATATTTACGACTAGTAGTGAATTTACTGACCTAAATAATGAACAATTAGGTCGGATTCTAATTTACGATATGCAATAAATCGGGGGCATACTCGGAAGTCACAAGACTTTTGAAAAGGCTAGATTTCACTTCGACTTTCACCTGGCTTCCGAAAACCAAATTTTACGACCCTTTTGTTAAGTTTACAATGCGTTCTTACAGACCTAAAAGTAACGGAGTTCATGGACCGAATGATGAACTTTCTTTTTTACGACCACTTGTGTAGATTTATTGATGAGCAGTTTTTCAGCTACGAAATTGCTCTCTGTAAAGTCTGTTGAACAGCATGGTTTCAACATTGTGTAGGGTGGTAGCACTTATCACGCTAGTTGTTACGCATTTTTGATATTTGTTGGATGATGATAATAAGTTTAACTTTGCGTCAATAATAGTTATTCTAACTATACTATATCTACGACTATAGCTAATTATATGTTATTTGAGGAGATGAGTTTTATATAACATTATTAAATTAAACGACTTTGTTTTCCTGCATGCGTTTTGGTATATTTACAATCATCAGGGACTACAGACTACAGAGTACAGATCAAACCTGTGAACGGCGCAAACCGAGTTTGTTTCCCATTTATTTAACACGGGATAATGGACGTTTTTCCTCAAACATGAATAGCTGGTAGAGAGATTTTATTGAGAATTAAGTTTCCTACAAGAAAGGTTCTTAGTACTAAATCCGTGAATTCATTATTTTCAAAGATACGGTCGTTTCAACTTATATCTATTTTAAAACGTACAAGTACATTATAAAAAAAATTGCATGCTTGATGACAGGAGGGCACAAATCATTACAAATCATTGTTGCAAGATGAATTTTTTCCTTTTTCCGTAGCTTAGTGGGGTAAAACGGCTTCCAAAAATTTTAAGCCAACATAAACAAATTACAGCATTTTTTGGGTTTTCATTGGAAAAAAATTAAGAAATCTATCTTTAATTAAAATAACAATTATTTTATGTGAAATAAAATGTTTTTTTAATGAACTTTTTAAATTTAAACAAATGTTCAATAGTTTTTATAAATATTTTTTTTTGTTAAAAGTAGAATATTTTTGGCGATGGTCTTTCACTACTTGTAACAAATAATGAGTTTGTTGTATAGTTTGTTGTTCATTCTTTCTTAAACAGTTATTCAAATCTTCGATTAGCGCTTAATTATTATTAAATTAATAATACCTAAACAGTTATGATTAATCGAATTTTTATTCCTAATAAATATTTTTTTGTTTTTTCAGCTGTTAAATCTGGTTCAATACAGTTTTTAATCTGTAATTATTTTAATTCTCCGAAATGTTGTCTCGAGAATAAATTCAGAGAATTTCAAGACAAGCGAATGAACGAACAAAAGAGAAACCCGAAAAGAATTTCAAAACATTACAGAAAATAGATGTATTTGGGTGAAGTAACTCAATATCATAACAATTAAATAAAGTATTTGTCTCCTACTCTCCCCTTTTTTTCCATCAGTCACCTTCTACTTTATACTCTCCGAAGCACAAAATTTAAATATCAACATCAAAAATTAGTTTCAAATAATATCAATCGGACAGTCTAAACAATTTGGATATTCTTAAAATTCATTGAATTAAATCCGATTTATAAGAGAATGTTTAAACGAGCATCTATTTGAAAATAATGAATTCACGGATTTAGTACTAAGGACCTTTTTTTGTAGGAAATTTATTTCTCTATAAAATCAGAATTTAAATAAAAATTCTACCAGCTATTCATGTTTGAGTAATGGGAAACAAACTTGGTTTGCGCCGTTCACAGGTTTGATCTAGGTTGCTAAAATTTTGGGAGAAATTATTTTAGGTCCAATGCTAAATCTAGCCAATGGGATATATATATATATATATATATATATATATATATATATATATATATATATATATATATATATATATATATATATTATAGTTTATATTTAGCACTATATAGTTATTTATAGACATAATTAGTTATAATATCAATAACTAGTTCCCATATATATAGGGTACATTAGATTATATTATACTGTAACGTTTACTGTTCGAACATAATTATGGTTTAACATGATAGTAAATCGTGGAAATTTAATCTTTATAAATCTTTATACGTATATAAATCTTTTACCGTCGCAGATAAAAAAAAGTTTAAAATGAAATTTATACAATGTCGTAAGTCGAAACAAGACGCATTTTTGTATTTTATTCCATTTAATTTATTATAAACTGTTATAAACAGTATATTTTTTTCTATGGTAAGACAGGTACCTAAAAGTATGTCTTTTGTTTTATTTAGAACCCCTCAACCCACATTATACATTGTATTTTATACAAAATTTGGATTTTCAAAATTCAATAACATTCCGCCACTCACAATTCAAAAACCGTTCGATTTAGATACATATTATGTTGCTATAAAAAAAATATTATTATTGTCTACATTTTTTATTTGAACCTTTTTTCCTATCTGCAACGGTAAAGGATTTATATAGAAAAATCTGAAAATGAACGGTCATTTTCAAGATTTAGTATAGTTAATGCCAGGCCGTAGGGACTGAAAAACATGGTAGCGCGAAAAAAATTTTTCAGAATGACCGCAACGGTTGATCCAACGACGAAACAAATGTAACAAAGTTAATGTAGACAAAAGTTCTCACAGTTCTGTAGACAGATTTTTGATAAGCGATGTAGCGAGGTACAGCGGCCGAAAGAAGAACATTTTTCCCAAAAAACAGTAACTCCAGTTCAGGATAAAAATCCTTGTAAATTATTAGTCCCATTAATGAAGATTATGTGTATAAGAAAAATATAACAAAACTCACCAAAAAAGTGCTTTTATAAAACTCATGTAATAGACACTGTATTTAGAGAATCATAATCCTTGTGTAGATTTGTAGAACACTTTATAATTTAAACAAGGCTGGGGTATTTCTGATGTTCACTCCATCCAGTCATCCAAAATATTACCATGAAACTTGAAATTGGGTATCATTAAGGAGTTTGTCCTTAATATAGATAGCCCCAGAGAAAAAAATCCCTTGGTGTTAAATTCGGCCAGTATGCTGGCCACTATAGCGAGATATCCTTCAAGGACCTTCTCATCAAACGCACAATATTTCCATGATATACAATAATGAAGATGTATTGGCAGCATGACTCTATATAGTTGCCCTTTCATATCAAACTCACTTCCCCACATGTTAACAATTCGGTTGTTACAATATCCGCCGAAAATCCAACCGACACTGACCACACGCAACATGGCGAACTATGGCAATAGGTTGTTACCTATCAGTGCTTACGCAAATTTGATTAGCCCATAAATATCAGAAAATGGGACCAAACATGTATTTAAAGTTAGCTTACTTAAACATTATCTGTGCAAGGTCAAAGTGATTTTGGCGAGATGGATCTATACTAAAAAATCGGGGGGTTCGGGTCAGGGGGAATTTAGTTTGCAATGAAATTATTTTCATGAAAGTGTATATATATATATATATATATATATATATATATATATATATATATATATATATATATATATATATATATATATATATATATATAAATAATTTTTCATAATTACGTCATCAAGAGGATAATGCATAACATTTTCTTGTCGTTTTTATAAACATTTAAACTTCTATCACGTACACAAGACCTAAAAATAACCCGTTTAAAAAATCGGCCTTGATTGAATGTGATTACTATGCGACTTTATTCCTAATTTAATTAATTAATTCTTTGTAGGAACAAAATACACTAATTTGCATGCGATGTTTCTAGTAAGATAGTTAACGCGCCATTAGATTAATTTTTTATTTTTAAATGTTCCCGCAAGAAAAGATGGTAAAACACTCAGTACTATGAATTTATAACATAGACCTTCATTTATTATTAATCCATATATCGTTCTCGTCGCCTCCATACCTATCAATAGGAAAAAATATATAAACCAGAAAGTACCTACCTACTATAACGTACTAGCAAAGTAGCTAATAATTATTGTCAAAAATCTCGTACATACGTTTCGGTATATTTCTCATCATCAGTGATTACTTATAGAGTTTTCATATAGTTGACAAATAATTTTTTTAAATATTTTAAATTGTTTAATTATATTTCAGTTTTTCCTTAAGTTCTGTTATTTTTTTTATTTCTTGTTATTTCTTCTCTATTTGTTATTTCTGTTATTTTTAAGTAAATATTGTTTTGATTGACCTATTAATTAGTCTAGTAATGATAAAAAATTCCATCGCAATAAATGTTATTAGAGATCTTCATTAACTGTTAGTTGAGGGGTTGTACATCATAAAACGAAAATCAATTTTGGGTGAGGTGCGCAACCCCCCCCCCCTTAAGAAAACCACTCTTTTGTTGCGAATAGCCTTATTTCGCTAACAACTCGTTAACCATTGAAGTCAAAAAATTGCTTATTATAAAAAAGAAAGCCTGACTAATTTCTAAAAAAAATTTTTCTTCTATTTTTTTTGTATATACTAAAATTTGTATTTTTAATGCCCCGGAATTTTCGCCTAATATATATATATATATATATATATATATATATATATATATATATA
>CAXKVY010003193.1:0-43914 GCA_964058915.1 Tetropium fuscum
TGCATTTGCTAACTTTCCTCATCTGAAAACTGTTTTCAAATTAATGCGTCGTCTTAGGGACACACTTGCGTACTCTTAAGCGCTTAAGGTTCTTAAGAACACGCAGTTGCATTTTTTGCTCCAAGTAATAACTCACCTTCTTTTCTGTTGACACATTAAACCAAAAGAAGTATATAAACAAAACCCTAAAGGTTTATACTATCTTCTGAAGTGATCCTTTATTTTTTATTTAAAAAGACTAGAATTGAATTGAAAAAAGTGCGTACTCTTAGGTGCTCCAACTCTACACCGTATGAGTCTAAATATTAAAAAAAAGTACAACCGAATGGAGAACCTCGTCCTTTATTTGAAGTCGGTTAATAATCGTATATAACCTTGTTTAGGCATAAATTCCTACGTGCAGAGTTTAAAGTGAATTCAGAGTTGTCTAAATTTTAAAAAAATACAGATATGGTCCTTCTACGGCTTCGTAGTATCCCGAAAAGCTTAATTTGAATATCAAACCTGACAGGAAAATATCGACGTGCCACTTTCCGTGTCTGCTGCTTAATATAACATTAATACTTTGGCATAATTTGTTTAGATAAGAAAATACAAGTCCTTGGGGCATAATATCCCCAGGGATTGGGCACTGAATAAATGTGGAAAAACGGAGACGGATCCTGGAGTAGCCCTAGAAGACCAGAAGCTCGTGCCGCTGGGAGGTGAGCACTCTAGTTACAAAGGAATGGGTCTGGCTATACTTACTGAAGTTTTGAGTGGTCTACTCGCAGGTAATCTAAAGAAATTTTATAATTTAAAAAAATCGTGTATTATAATATTAAAATAATTACAAATATATCTGCTTATACAGACAACCGCGCACCAAATACAAAAGGATTTCCTATCGGTTTTGTAACATACTGTAGCTCACTTTATTATCAACCCAAATTGTGCAAAATACAGTTTTTAAGCTTTAGTTTTATAAGCCAAGGTATTTTAGAGCATTAAAAAATAAAAATCTTTCTTTGAGTTTCTAGCAACAACTCGGACGCATTTTAAACCATTTTAACATAATATTAACGTACAAATTTTATGTAATGTTCTGAAATTTCCAAAACCGTTGTAGAAATTACGATCGGACCACCGTACGAGCAAGGTAGATTTACTGGCCTACAGCCTAAATATATGTGAAGTAAAAATAGCAAATTCATAGTAACTTTGGTATTCTAAATAGCAATATTGATAAGTAAAAGTTCAAATTTACTCCGGTTTTTTCAATACGGCTGATAAAGTGTAAAGCAGGTATAAACCCTTGTTTAAGTGATCTTATAAGGGACTTGGATCTGCCCAAGGAAAAAGCGGAGCTTTTGGTATCTCGACTGCAACAATGGAATTTACTCCAGGAAACTGTTAAGGTTTCCATGTATCGAAGTCGTCAGAAAGATGTTACAACTTTTTTCAAAACGGAAAATGATTTGGTTGCCTGCAAGGACATCGACGCGACGGTTTGATGAGTGCCTTACACATTCCCCATGATCCTCGTGACTGGAGACTTTTTATCGATTCTTCGAAACTTGTCTTAAAGCTGTGTTACTCCACAATGGAAATAAATTGCCATCCATTCCAATCGCCCATGCTGTTCACATGAAGGAAAATTACAGTAACATGAATTTACTGCTGGACAGTATACAATATAAAAAGTATGAGTGGCCGATTTGTGGGGACTTAAAATTGATAGCTATCTTACTTGATATGCAGCAAGGGTATACAAAATATTGCTGTTTCCTTTGTGAGTGGGACAGTCGAGCGCGATTATAACATTACACACGAAAAATTTCGCCGCCAAGACTGGATTTCCAACCAGGAACCAAAAATGTTTCCAACACTGCATTAGTCGATTCACAAAAGGTAATTACCAGCACTCCGCATAAAACTGGGTCACGAAAAACTTTGTAAAAGCTATGGCCAAAGACGGACGTGCTTTCAGTTATTTGAAATAGAAATTTCCCAGAATTAGTGATGCGAAGATTAAAGAGGGAATTTTTCTGGGTCCCCAAATCAGGAATCTTTTCAAAGATGCTGAATTTGGCAACATTCTAGAAGGTAATGAAAAAGCAGCTTGGAATGCCTTTAAAATGGTAGCAACACACTTCCTCGGCAAGAAAAGAGCGGAAAACTATAGAGACCTTGTTGGAATTCTTCTTTCTTACTACCAGAAATTAGGATGCAGTATGTCATTAAAAGTTCACTTTCTACATTCACATCTAGATTATTTCCCTGAAAATTGTGGTGCAGTAAGTGATGAGCATAGAGAGAGATTCCATCAGGACATTCAAAATATGGAAAAAAGATATCAGGGCAAATGGACTTCTGCGATGTTGGCAGACTACTGTTGGACTTGTATAAGAGATGCTCCAGAATAACTTATGAGACACAGGCTAAGAAGCGCAAGAAGGATGATGATTAATTTTCTGATTAAAGAACTAATATTCTAATGAAATATATATTACATATCACGTACTATAAACATATGGCAAATGGCAAATAGTTTTCGCTTGATGCAATTAATTGCTGTTTTTATTAAAAATATACCATAATATTTGAGTTCGGTCAGTTATAATTTTTTTTAGGGCCAAAAAATTTTTTTTAGGACTGTTAGACCTATTTGGGACCAAAACAATAAGTAATAACCAAAATACAAATAAGTGGTTTTGCTTAAATATACAAAATAAACGTTAAAATTTGTAGGCCAGTGATCTGCATAAAGGGCCAAAAAAAATGTAATTGGCAAAACTATCCGTCCGACAGATCCAGGTTTTTGCACAAATAGTTTACATGTTTAAAGTTACTCATATGCGCAACGCAGACGCCGCGCCGTAGCTTAAAATATAAAACATACGAATTTTCAATAAAACGCTCCTTTTTTGCGGTTTTTCCATTTTCTCGGCTGAAAATGCAGCTAGATAGTTCCCGTAGAGCTCGTTTTGTAGATTTTTTAATTCTCTAGAGCATTTGTATTGTAGTCAAAACGATTGTAGTTGCAGTTATTGCAAGAAATTCAAAGAACGATTTTTTTGAATTTTTTAAATATGTTTCGCACGCCATTTTGTTATAAACAACAATTGGCTGTTTAATTCATAATATTCTATTATTCCCAATCCAGTTTGTTTTTGTACCTAGTTAAAATTTCTAAATTTTAAAAACCCTCGCTGGCCTCGCTCATCTCATGTCTAGAATATTGCATCATTCCGGCGCTCGGCGCTGAAAATCTGCGGCCTGCATTAGCACAGTATACATTCCTGTCGAACGTACCCGATAATATCCGATTCCATAAGAGCAATTGGGGTGCAGCTTATGTGCGACGTGCGTATTCGACCGCTGCCTCGTCGATCCCAGTTCATGTCGAGTTTTTAAAGAGTGCGTTTGTGTGGGTTTTATAATTCGTGTAATAGTGATACTTAATAATGAATTCCGTAAATAATATCATTCAAATAAATTTTGATAGGCTTCCATTAGCCGATAAACTTAAAATTAAATATAAAGTTGCCTGATATAAAGTTGTCACAAACTTGTTAACGAAAGGCCGAAAACCGGTCTTTTACGCGTCGGTTTATAAAAAAATCAATTGGATATGTGGGTGTGAAATAACAAATTTTGTTGTATTGTTTTCCGTGCTCGCTTTTTTTTAAAGCCGACTATAGAATGGACCCCAATTGGGCAAGAAAAGGAGTTAATGATTTACACCATCTTCCTGAAATAAATGAGGAAACATGAATAATCGCGTGACCACATCAATTCTTGTACTGCCTTTGCTTTGCTCCGTAAGGTTAATAGTATGTCTCAGTTAAGCTCTGCATACAGAAGTAGTATTATTTCGCACAATAATAAGGTCGAGAAAAATCGCCATATTTTAAAAAAGATAATCAGTTGTGTATAATTTTGTAGTGCTTTTGATTTAGCACTTAGAGGTCATAATGAAACTGAATCCTCTAAGAACCAAGGAATATTTAAAGCAATTGTAGCACGGATACCGTATCCGTCCCGATGTAAAACTCGGAAATATGTGCTGCAAATACAAAGAGCTGTAGGTGTCCATCTTCATTTTATTAATAGTTTAAATGATTTTCTTATAAATAACGTACTGTGTTACGTTCTGAGGGTGGAAATTTAAGGAAATTTCTGTCATGTGTTTATGGTTTTGTTAAATCAGCACATACACATACAGCTACAAGCTGGATTAGATACTTGGCCATTTTGCTCACTTGAGATCCATAGTTTGTTATTTTACCTGGAACCTTCGTTGGATACTATCTGCCACAGCACCGATATCCTGCGTTTAGATATGGATACTGGAGAGAGCCCTCTCGCCACAGAGACAGGATTTTACAGATAAGCTATAGTTAAAGCACATATATGTGGTTGAAGTATACTTCTAGACGAACCACTTTTTTTGTTAAAGATCTTTTGTGTTTCTGGGATGAACCCCATAGTTCAGCATTTTGAGCCTTTGGCTGTATTTAAATTTCATTTTACCATAGTGTACTTGTACCTGAACGCCTCCACTATTTAAATTGTACTGTATGTTCAACGATGTTAAGCCATTGGCTAGATTTAGCATACGTATACCTGATTATCTCCGCTACTTAGATAGCACATTTACGTATGTATAACTCTAATTGTTCTCAGATATTGTTTCTGTGAGTCAACGTCAGTAGAGGCTGTAGGATTTAATCTTGGGGGGGGGGGCGCAAGTAGGGTTGCCACATTTGAAAAATTGAAAAGCGGGAGGTTTCTTTGAGTAGGTAATTATACAGTGACTTAGCCAGGATTTCATTATGGGTCGGGGTCCGAGCATTACTACCAGGATATTAGATCTACCCCGTGAGACCCTAATAGCACCGCAGGCGAAAACTTGGAAATTTTTCAAGGTCACGCGTTTTCCTGGCATTTCAGAATTTCAATGAAAAAATCATTTATACCAAAATACCAACTTACACAAGAAAAAGTTTTGGAACTCCATACTTTTTCAAATAGAAACAAAACTATATTATATATTACGAATAAGTTAATTGAAATAAAATAAAATGTGTATTAATATATTTTTCTAAACATTACAAATAAAAAAATCCGGAAAAAAAGAAAAGCCGTCAGAATGTAAGTAGGTAGGTACCTATAGCATTTATTTAGGTCCTTTAAAAAAGTGATAACATAAAAAGTAATATTTCACAATAAATAAGGAACAAACGTTTAGGATAGTGCATAATGCGTAATGCATAACAGTGGCATGTAGCCGAGGGCAACTCAATGGTGGTGCAATGGAATAGCACAGGATATAAAACATAAAACGGTGCGCAGCGCATGGTGGATATGAATAATGCAATAAAAAGTATTTGGATAGGCAAACATATAAAACTGTTCGTAGGTTTTATATGTTGCGGAAAATGTGGACAAAAAAAATAATATAATACATCCAATATATTTTCATATTAAAGTACCTAATAGTAGTAATCTGAAATCTACCATGTCAACCGCCACTGGTCAACGTGCACGCTGAATCTACACAGGTAGTAGATAGATTTTTATTATGTTTTATTTTATGACTTTTCTATAACTTATTCGTTCTTGTGTATAACACAACATTTGGGACATATGTGGGGATATTTTTGCCGATTTTTTTATAAATTACTGTTTGTATAGATATGCAATTCAATTCAATTGCAATTTGATCTATTTGCAATTTTAGTATATAACTTATATATAGCTTTTCAAATTCTTAATATAATTAGATATTAGTACTTATACTGTGTTTCTCTTGTGCTAAGAGTAAGTTCGATACCCAGCATAGGACCATCTGACTTGGTTGCGCAACGGTCAGTGTCGTCCACAGGTGATTCGTTGCTTCGGTAGGTACCTACCGAAGCTACTATTTTTTTTTAATTATTATTACGCAGAGCTAGCTTATGCAAACTTTTATTGCCCACTTTTAATCCCTGTTAAATGTACTCTGGAAGGGTAATGGTACACAGTACATGATTACGAATTTCGTGGTGCTGATTACAACTACTATTACGTGTCTTTTTTTTGTACATAGGCTCAAATTATGGACCGCTAATACCAGGCTGCAAATGCCCCAAATGCCCCAATCTTGGACATGGTTTTATAGCAATCAACCCGCAAAAATTCGCTCCGAATTTCCCGTCGAGGCTGAGCGATCTGCTATGCAGAATTCGATCCATGGCACGGGTAAGAAAATCCTATAGGAACTCCAAGCACCATTTGCATCATAGCATTTTTCTTCTGTGTTAGCCTTAGAAGCCTAGTCTGTCTTAGACTTCATTAATGTATTTCAATATTTAAAACACGGCACATTTCCCATTTAACTCCCATTTACAATTTAACAGGGTGTTTCTAAATTGTTGCGAAATATTTTAAGGGGTGATTTTTCAGAAAAAACAATTAAGGTGGGTCTTTCATATGAATTGTTTTCCAAAAGCCCTTCCCCTCCAAATTACAGCCTCCTAAAATTGAAATTCCATTTCTCAAAGAAAACTCAGGGCTTCAAACAGATTGAAGCCATCTTTGCATATCAAATTTTTAAATAAATAAATGTACGCGTTTTAAAGTTCTGAAGAAAAATATTATAGGGGTTGGTTTTTGACCCCCTTGTAACAACGTCTCAGGGTTATAAAATTATATATAGGGTGGTCCAAGTAAGATAGTCCACTACCTTATTTCAAAAAATTGTTCAGGATCTCATGAATATTTATTTTGTAGTAAAATATAAATTTTATTATAAATATATAATTCACTAGCTGTTACCCACGACTTCGTCCGCTCGAATTTAACGCGCGTTCTGAGCCGGCGCGACAGCCTTTGTGATATTAAGTCGTGGAACGGTAGCGCGCGATGCTGGATACTGCTACTTTAGTTTATTTTATTATTACTCGAACACCCAACGGGAGATTTTAGAATAATATTGGATTATATTGGATTTATACTCCCCTATTTTAATCGGATGTTATTCACAATTTCAGGTATTTTATTTTTTTTGAGCGGAACCCTAATTCTTTTTCCAAAACAAAGCATATAACATCAGCTATGTGCTAGTGAAAGTCCCGTCAAAATCGGTCCAGCCGTTTAGGAGACTAGCCGAAACGAACAGACAGGCAAACAAAGATTTTAAAAATTGGTTTTTGTTAAAAGTACCGTATATATGCAATTAGTAAAAATCTGTTATTTTGACATTATAAACAAAGCCTTGAATTTTATTTATTTGTATAGATAATAAAGCCCATAAATTCGTGGCGTTACAAAAATACATTTTCTTAAAGAGAACATCCTATATTCTGTTGCGGATATTGATTTTCCTTGTAATGATGAGTATTTTTTGTAACGGGAAGATATGAAAATTTTGAGCAGTTCTCGTTAATTCAATTTAAAAAAAAACAAAAAAACAATTTTATTTTTTTTTATTTCCCAATATATGCACGTTATTGATAAAAATCGCTTGAAACCTTGTCTGAATATAAACAAAGGCTTATTCTACTACGCTATATTTTAAATTTTTGTAAAATATTAAACAGGGTGTGAAAAAATATTTACATACTTAATAAATTATATGAAAATAATGCAGATTAAATATTAGTAAGCTGACTACGTAAGATCTGTTAATTTTAGATATAAATATATTATATTATTTATATCTAAATTTATGTATAATTCATATTATATTATAAAAATCATATTATATTATTTGATAGTGAATTGAAAGAAGAATTTATTTTCCAACGAAAATACAGGATATCCCATTTAAAAAGGACGAGTTTGAGGTACTCGAAATATGGAATTTTGGATTTTTTTTTCGCACCCTGCATAATATTTTTCGAAAACTAAAAATATATCGTTGTAGAACGAACCTTTGTTTATATTCAGACAAGCTTTCAAATGATTTAGACAAGATTTTTTTAATAAAAAGTGAATTTATTGAGAAATTAAAAATAAAGTGTCTTGATTTTTTTCTTTAAATTGAAATCTCAAAAACTGCTTCCCATAACAAAAAATACTTATAAAGACAAGGGAATCATTTATAACCAATTGATCGATTCCTGCAATAAAAACCCGTGAACGTCTTAGTTCCCTATTGCCCTGTTTTTAAGACATAATCAATAGCCTACATTGTCAGGACTGTTATACATTGGCATCATTGACGCTGTCTTCTTACGTCAGTGATCGATGTGCATCGGTTTTTTGTTTTCAATCTGCTATATGTTACCTTTCATCAATTTTAATATTTCGATTTTAAGAAACAACTCATTATGTTTAGTTGTCTTTAATAGATAACTATAAAGAATTTTCAACGCAGACAGAAACTTCCATGTTCTTGAAACACACTGTATACGAATTGAGTATTGTTACGGATATACATTTTTTATATCATCTAATTAATTTTAAGGTGTTATATTTAACAGATTTCCAAACACGATATCTGAAGTGAAGCATTTATCGTACATCGGCCTGGTGCCAAATTTGGTGATAGATTTGCAAGCAACAAACCCAGAAGTCTTCGAGTGCTTATCCAACGACGTTGGAAGAAGAGTTTTCTGAGATACAGCAAAAGATTCATCGAGCATATGGTTCGATCGCGAATATCAAGTTACAACGAAGATTCCTATCACTACTAGCAATTGGTCTGTCTGGTCTCAAACAAGGGAATATATCACGCCCGTGTTCTTTGAAATCAAACATTATCACGTATATATAAGAAGGGATTGGCCCTTGAGATTGGCGAATATGCAGATTACTCCTTTGGAGATTCTGGAGAGGCAGGGTTGCTATAAAACCTACTGTCCATGTTGTCTGCATTATGATAACGCATTGAGCAATGGGGGCGATCCACCAGATAGAACTGGGTTAGTTCAATATAGGTTCTCCTTTTACTGGGTGTGTTCGAAGCATATCGAGAACAAAATATAGGCTTTAAGAAAATGTATTTTTGTAGCGTCTCTATTTTCTAGACCACTGAAATTGTCAAAACATTTAAAAAAATTGAGATACTGTTTTCGTAATTAATTTTATTTTCAACTTTTGTATTTAATTTTATTCCCTAAATCTTATAGTCCAGTCGACAAGTACCATTTTAGTGAATTTCTCTAAACCTGTACCGAAAATTATGATTTAGGGGTCATTCGATTCGAAATGACAAGTGGGGCCGCAGCCGGTAAAAATTACAAAAGTTATAAACAATTTAGTAAGAAATGACGTTTGTTTGCAAATATTACAAAAACTATTGCAGATATCGGAAATCGAAAAAGGTCCTGAAAGAGCAGGAAATGCCCTAAAAAAAGTGAACTATATTTATAATTTTAATTTAGAGAAAATAGGGCTAAAAACGGGTGACGTGAGTTCCGCGCGCGCCACCGAATCGGACACATTAACAATATAAATTATTTAAACCCATTAAATATGAATATTAAGACATCAAAATTGACATACCTTTTTGGATATTTGATTAAACGGTAATCCATTGGAAAAAAAATTCCAGCCCCACTTAGTTACAAAAAGTTTCTAGATGTCAGCCCGATCGGATGAACCCCAAATCATAATTTTCGGTAATAATCATAATCATAATCAGAAATTAAGCAACATGGCACTTGTTGATTAGACTATTAGGGCTTGTGAGATAAGGTAGTGGACCATCCTACGTCGCCCACACCGACATCATAGCATATTATATATGAATGAATCGAACTTTCAAACCTTTATTGTCCAGGTTGATTTCATGAAATGCATTGTAATTCCCGGCGACAAGGAAATTAGCCACATGGAGCAGGTGACCAAGCAAGGAGGAGTAATCTTAACGACAAGTATGCGGGAGAGGCTAGATATGCTGTCAAAAAAATTACGTGTCAACCCACTTACTATACTAGAATAATAACCGTACTGATTACGATGAATGCAGAGGTTATCTAAAGAATTTATTCGATCTTCAACACCTTTCATGTGTAATGTAAAATAAAACCATTTTGTACAAATAAATAAATTTATTTGTCCTAATTAAAATAAGTCAAGACAGATCATAGACGTTATCAAAAATAGGTACTAAAATTGGTCGGTTAGAACATACTTGCACGTAGGTATTAAAACTATTGTGGTTGGGTCATTATACAAATTAAAGCTGTAGCTTCACTTAAAAAGCTTACAGATGTGCCATTTCGAAGAACATGTTACTCTTGTTGTAAAGGGCCATCACGTATATTTTGAACCTCCTTTAACTCCCTTATTTTTAATCCCTAATTTAATATTTTGTTCTGCAGATTTTAAATATGTAACCAGAATAACAACTGAACGTCTCCACGCATACCGTTATTTGAAAGTACCCGGTTGTTTTTGTATGAATCTTCGGATTTGGATTCATTAGTTTCGGTTCCTTTGCGCCATCTTTACTTGCATTAAAGAGGTATTCTTTATTAACTTACAAATCTATTTTAAAAAAAGTCCTTTTTAAAATTAAACGGCTCCAAGCACGTAACTCAATTGTTCACAGCTGGAAATTCCTATGCAAGGAATGGGGATGTGAGTAGTGTCCCGAATGGGTAGATCTGGGAACGGTCCTTTGGGAAAACTGAGAGTATGTGTCGTCCTGTCCAGGATGCATCAGCAGAACCGGGTGGATGCTCATGGATTTTCTAGAGCCGGCGACACTGGCTGAGTCGCCCACAAATGCGCTGTTCATCTCACCTAAGAAACAAAATAGCGTTTCAGTTCAATTGAAGCTGGGATGTGCAGTCCTTGAGAATGATCAGAGACCGTGGAAGGACTGCATCACCAAAATTTTAAATTTTGACGTGGTATACATATCGGTTCATGGTAATTAATTAAGCAGTATTGTATTTAGAGTGGAGTGAAAAATATGAAAATTGCAATTTGCAAATGCTTGTGTCTCTCGATTGTGCATGTATACCTAAAAGTAATGCACGTCAATTTTTAACCAAATCGGTCAACATTAAGAGGTGCCGCAGTGCCCTTGAAAATGAGTAAAAATGTTAAATCAAAGGCTATATTTCTTAAATAATTCTCTGCAGTCTGAAAATCCGCCTGTAAAAAGTTGTTTTTCAAATGAAATGTATTCATGTCCCATGGTAATTTGAATTGCTTGTCAAAAACCATCGAATTTGGTGAAATTGACGTTTTTTGACACACAATTCAAATTACCATGGAACATGAATACATTTTATTTTCAGACTGCAGAGAATTATTTAAGAAATATAATTTTCGATTTAAAAAATATAAAAAATCAGAAAATAGATGATTTTTGACGAGGTTGCGCAGTGACCTGATTTTCAAGGTCACTGCGCAACCTCGTAATGTTGACCGATTTGGTTAAAAATTAACGTGCATTACTCTTACGTATATATCCACAATCGAGAGTTACACGCATTTGCAAATTGCAATTTCCATATTTTTCACTCCACCCTATTGTATATACACTCCCCGGCACAAAATTCCGTCACCCTAAAATTTTGCCCAATTTTGATGTTTTATAACTTTTTTATTTTTCATCTGATTTTCATAAATTTTTTACCAGTCTGTAGATCAGTTCATTGGGTGTCTTTTTAATTATTGTAATAAGTCATATTTTTCGTCCAGGCAATATTATACAGGGGTAAATCAAAGTGTTGTTTTTTGTCGTAAACTCAAAACACCCTGTGGAAAAATTGAGGCGAATAATTTTGTTTACAAACTGTTTGCTGCCATCTTAGACGTATTGTAAACATTTTGTTTTTTGATTCATCCCATTATCTCATTTCTTCTGCGAGCAGCAAAATTTTAAATGAAACGCTGTTAATTTTATCATTTTTAATTAAAAAACATCGACGTTGGCTAAATACGCGGTTATTGTGACAGAATATTTGACAGTACAGTTGTCATCATGGTAACTACAGCAGACGTAGGTAGAATTGTTGCCTTAATAGAGGATGGCCGCAATAAGAGTTATGTCTCCCGTACTCTGGGAATTGCGCGGTCTACAGTTTGTGATGTTTGGAATAGGTATCTACAGACGGGAAACTTTATTAGGCGGCAAGGCTCTGGCAGAAGGAGAATGACCACTCAAGCTGATGATTACTTTGTCATTATGAGTTCTTTAAGAGATCGAAGAGCTACTGCTGTGTATCTAAAAAATGACTTGCAAATGGTACGTCGAGTAAGTGTAAGTGAAAGAACGATACGTAGAAGATTGTTAGAAGCAGGATTGCATTCACGAAGGCCAGCAGTATGTCCAAAATTGCTTCCTCGGCATCGACAACACCGACTGAGATTTGCAAGAGCGCATGCTGACTGGACTGTAGAACAGTGGGGAAACGTACTATTCACAGATGAATCCAGGGTTTGTTTAAGGTCGCCGGATGGTCGTGAACGGGTATACAGACGTAGAAATGAAAGATATGCAGACTGCACCATATCTGAGCGACTGCAATATTACGGTGGTTCAGTCATGGTTTGGGCGGGTATTTCTACCGATGCACGTACTGACCTTGTATTTGTTGAAAATGGAGCACTAACCGCCCACCGTTACATTGAGGAAATCCTCCAAGAAATTGTTGTTCCATTTGCTCCTTTCATTGGGAACCAATTTACATTAATGCATGATAATGCTAGACCTCACGTTGCACGGGTAGTGAGCGAATATCTGGATGAGGTTGGACTTCCAAGATTGGACTGGCCCGCATGTAGACCGGATCTCAACCCAATCGAACATCTTTGGGATGTTCTTAAAAGAGCACTCCGTCGCCGTCCTGTGCAACCACTAACCTTGCAAGACTTACGGCTGGCGCTGACAGAAGAATATCAGGCTATTCCTCAAGACAGAATAAGTAATCTTATTAATTCGATGCCACGAAGAATGCAAGCTGTCATTGCTGCGAGAGGAGGACATACACGTTATTAAAATTTGTCTTTGTTAATTAATTTTGTGATATACCTAGTGGATGTTTTTGTTAATAAAAATAAGCTTGAAATCAGCGTTTCATTTAAAATTTTGCTGCTCGCAGAAGAAATGAGATAATGGGATGAATCAAAAAACAAAATGTTTACAATACGTCTAAGATGGCAGCAAACAGTTTGTAAATAAAATTATTCGCCTCAATTTTTCCACAGGGTGTTTTGAGTTTACGACAAAAAACAACACTTTGATTTACCCCTGTATAATATTGGCTGGACGAAAAATATGACTTATTACAATAATTAAAAAGACACACAATGAACTGATCTACAGACTGGTAAAAAATTTATGAAAATCAGATGAAAAATAAAAAAGTTATAAAACATCAAAATTGGGCAAAATTTTAGGGTGACGGAATTTTGTGCCGGGGAGTGTAGTATACAGGGTATTTCAAGGTGACCACCCGGTGCCCTGTTACCCATCCATTACCCAAATACCCATACCCTGCTTGCGTGCAGTCAATCGCAGCATCAACGGCAACGACAATCAGGGGCAGGGGTTAATTCATACAGAGACGTCAAGTAGGTGTCTATATGGCTGTGGCTGTGGTACAGGCAAAATGAAAAATCTTCAAAAAATTGGGGAAACTCGATGGTGGGCTCATGAAAAAGCGTTAAAATGGATTTTTTTTGGCGATAATTGTCTATATCCTTTTGTACTATTTGCATTAGATAAAATAATAGAATCTAATTTTGTTTCCAAAACTATTTCGGAAGCTGAATCCCTACACGACAAACTCATTACTCACTTAGAGAATTTGGCCCTACATCGAGGTACAGTGCCGTTCAATTGAAAGTAAACGACTCTTATGAGAAATTTTGGAAATTTTCCCATTGTGAAGCAAGCTTTTGTAAACAGAGCACATTCAAAATTATTTTAGGTTGAGGTATCTGTCAGTTATAGGGTGACAGCATTTTATATACAGTATTTATTAAGGAAAATCTATATGGTAAGGACGTCTCTTGTAAAAAAATCCATTAAATTAACAAACTAACTGAGAACTTAAGAAAATTACTATGAATTAATATTTGGTCCAAGCACCATTCGCGTTTATAACTTTTTAAAGCCCATTTCTCATAGACAATATTAGTGTTCTGGTGTAATCCTCGCCAATATTTTCTCAGGCATTTTCAATCGCCAACCACAGTTCTTCTACGTTCGCTGGTCGGAAATTTCTACTATACATGTCTTTTCCATTTGTGCCCATACATTTTCTATCGGATTTAAATCCGGCGACTTAGAGGGCCAAGGCAGAGTGTTAATATGGTTTGTATTCAGCCATTCAGTAATAACTCGTGATTTGTGAATAGAGGAATTATCCTGAAATATAAATTTAATTGAAATATGGAAAAAGGAAAGAGGAAATAAAAATATTTTCCTGCTGGAAAGTGAAGTTCTCGGGATATAAAATGGAAACGGAAGGTAACATAACATATTCCAAAATGCGAGCGTAGCTTTGACCAGTAAGACGCTCTCTGATTCTCCAAGTAACACCTGCTCCTTGGCAACATATCCATGCCCACGCGTTGATAGAGAAGCGACCACTACGAGCTGTAGGATTTATATAGCGCTCTTCATATCGGCAATTTCTTGGGCGGTATACACGCACAGAGCCATCATAGCAGGATTGAAAAACTTTTTCGTCTGAAATAATTGTGTTGTCCCAAAAGTCCTGTGGCACACCGACAAATTGGTTGGCAAAGTTTAACCTCTGTTCCTTATGCCGTGGCAATAGAGCAACTTTATTTGTAGCCGAAAAATTCTTCAGCTCAGATGCTCTGATACGTCGTCTTGCGGTTTCCACCGAAGCAGGAAAATTTGTTAAGAAGCAGGCAGTCACTGCTGTATCAAAAGGATTCTGTCGGAGGTGGTCAAGGACGAGTTCGTCTTCCTCCAAAGTACTGAATTTCTGACGGCCCCCTCTATGGACGTACTCAACAGTTCCTTCTGCATTCCATTTTTGCTTAATTTTGTAAATGCTACCTTTACTCACATTCAAAGTATCTGCAACTGCTTGCATTGACCATCCATTCTGTAGTAACATCACAGCTCTCATTTTTTGCGGTTCAGTTAAGCGCGGCATAATAATAATAATAATTATAAGGAAAACTTCAAAATATAGAATAATTATTAGTAAACTGACAAATAAAATTGACAATCAAGTTTTGATTACCTGAAAGCCTGTTCCACATTAATTAAAAAAATCGTTTACTTTCAATTGAACGGCAATGCACCTACAAACACAAAATTTGGATATATGGATAATGGTCGAGCAAAGCAAAAATGCTCTTGAAAAAATGTCAATGGAAAGTGTTACAAATGAAACTAAGCAGTTTGTTACACGTATGGCTACTAAATTTTCATATTTCCACATAGACATTTCGATTTAAGAGAAGTTATCAACAAGAAGACATATTGCTTTAAAGAAAAAAAATGGAGTAGGCCGTTTTCTCATGTACGTCTTTTCTATCGTGTAGGAGGCATCTACGTAAGAAGGAGCGTTCAAGGTCACAGTTGTAGGTGATGTATGCGAACGCTAAGATATGATAGGCCCATTGGCATGGTGTAGGACATGGCTAGGCCTCGTGAAATGTCCTCAATAGCCAACGGATTGCTGCTTTAAGTACAAAACGCGTTCGCATTAACGTGTATATCGCCTGGGCACTATTTGGCAGCTCTGCTGAGCGCTAATTGCTAATGGATGCTAATTGGTGTAGAGATGAGAGGCCTAAAGATCCTATGGACAGATATAGAGTGGAAATATTTACTTCCATAAAGGTTAACATTATTCTGGCCTTAATAGAAAGATTTACTGAAAATGCCAAATTAATTAGTGATATGAAGTATCCTGATCCACGGCATTTTTCTAACTTTGAGAATGAAGGGTATCCTACAGATGAAGAACTTTCTGAAACTGAACGAATTATTGCATTTTTCGAAACTATTCTTGGCAATGACAGAAAAACCGAGCTCAGGATCTGATCTTCTGAAGCACCTCATCAATCTTGAATATGAGGATGACGATGATGAGGTAGATTCGGGGGCATCGGAAAAACTATTTCAAGAAGTTGACGAAGAACCGACAAAAGAAGTCACGAAAGGTTGCAATAAACAGAAACGATGCAACAAATGTGTAGTTTGTTGTTATCACTTTTTGTGTTTTTATAATATGCTGTCATCAGCATTTACAAATCTGTTTATAACTTATGAATGCATATTAACTCTTAGTTGCTCCGAAGTTTCCTATGAGAGAGCATTTTCTAAATTAAAAATTATTAAAAACAGATTAAGGTCGACTCTCTCTGAGCAGCGGTTGAAGGCAATTATGGTTATGGGCGTAGAGAAAAAGATATTAGATTCAATTGACTTTGACTGTATTTTGGATAAACTGAAAAAATCATCTAGTTTGTTTTTAAAAATGTTATCTGATTAAAATTTCTCTGTTTTTCCATTGCTTTTATTTTCGTGAGCTAATATATGCAAAATATGGGGCCCCTACTTGCAAAGTCTCACCAGGCCTTTCCCTTCCCAGTCCGCTCCTGACGACAATGATGGTGATTCTGACGATGAACTCGATCAATTACTTGAAATGGCCTAGTAAATACTTGTAATATAAAATTTGTCTACTTGTCATTACCTCCCATAATACCAAATTATTTTCTTTAATTTTGTATAGAGTGACCTTTTCGTTAGGACGCTTAGTTTTCGAGATAATAACGAAAAACCTACAAACCGGTCCATCCACCCCCTCCCCCTTAACGCACGAAGTCCACGGCTGGGAATTTTTGGAATTTTTGGTACTTTTGGGTACTTTTTGGTCCTAAGGGTCAACCCTACAACTTAAATCAATAATCTGTTTGGCACTATTTATTTCCGAATTCATGTCTTCGTTTCCTGGCCTGGAAAAAAATTTAATATCTCGTAAACGGTTGATTTTATGAATAGGGAAACTTGATGAAAGTCCAACTAAAATTTTACGTAGAATCGAAGAAAGGTCCAATAATATATAAGATGTTAAATTTTAAATAAGAAAGTTGATGGCGGCTACGATAACCGAAAATGCTACAGGAAACCCCACTTACCCAAATGTTCAAAATTCAAATCCAAGTAGTATCTGAAATATTTCAATGGGTGGCCACTACTGCTCACCGTGAGATACCCTATAGAGTATATGCTGTCAAATTACCTTTGAACAAGCTGGCGGGCGCGTAGTGTGGATCCGGCTGCAATCTGACGTGTCGCGTGGCCAAAATGAAGGCCAGCGTAGACAGAATAACGGCATCCAGGCATCCTATGGCGGCCAGTAGGAAAGCCCAGCGGATTCCACAGCTGCCGAGCACGTACCTGTCGGACAAAGGACCGCATACTCTTCGGACGCTGTCGTCTGACCATCCCGCTGGGAAGCAGGCGCAGCCTCCTATCATGCAAATAGCTGAAAGCAGAGGAAAAAGTGTTTAAAGAAAACAGAATAACGATAAGTTAAAAGAAATCTCGTATTATAGTCTAAGAGCCAGAGCCGAATAATCTCTGAATTTACTAATGCTGGTTTTTCGGTAGTTTTTCGTCAATAAATTTTACTTAATCTACAACATACGCTGTTCAAGAGTTCTTTGTTACAAAATAATAAAAACGAAGTCTATTATATGTAGCTGTAATGGTTCGGATACCCAACTCGGGAACTCTTAACTCGGGAACTTTGGGATCTTTACCTGACTTGTTGGTCAACTCGGGAACTTGCCTCGGAGATTGTTATAATCTGAGTTTACATTTAACGCTTCAAAGTACTAGCTGATATGGTCCCCGATAATGCCCCTTATTAGGTAGGTAGAAAAATTATCGAAAATGACAATTTTACTAATGTCACTATTTTACTAATATTATTAGATCCTGATTTTGTATCAATATTAATATTACATTTGTGATTATGTAGGTACATATATATTTCTAAACACAGTATTCGTCATAGTATTCGAGTATTTACAAAATATTTACCGTTTTTAATTCTAAGAATATTATTTTTTATAATTTTACAATATAACTTAATTTATGTAAGTACATTCCTATGCTAATTTGTCTGTAACATAAACATCATTTATTGTGTTGTAAATTCTTTCGTCCAGTTCCATATACCTTTCCATCCTCTTTTTTGGTGTCATGTATAGGTACTACAACTTGATGTTTTATTCCTTCGTATATGTACTACGAAGGAATAAAACACAGCTTCTGACTTATATTTGGGTGAATTTTACTTATTTTTTATTCAAACGGATGTGCCAGCCTTCTAATGAATTTGTTGTTCGATGCCTTTCTTTCTAGCAGATCCACATATTTCTTATTATAGGATTCTAAAGCCGCTGTTCTACAAAGTAGTCGTTAAATTTGTGTACTAGATCATGTGTATAACACTGTTCCATGATATGTAGCCAGCCATCATCTACACACTTGGGAGGAAGATGTGATAATGCAGTGCACATTCTAATATGTTCTTCTGTTTTGTTTATAAAATACTTCCAGACCAATATCCTGCACTTTTCTCCAGAAGTCGTGACACAGCACAGCACAGCACAGCATTTTATCCTTATATCCATCATCAAATAAGAGACAATCGTTTGTATGGTTTTCTGGAAGTACAATCTCCTTACATTCTTTGAATCTTGCAACATCTATTATTGCCTTATGTCTTGCTCTGTTCAATGCAGATTGTTTGCTTTGGAAATTTAGTACTTCGGTAACAAATTCTAAACCTGACTCCATGCGAGGTTGCATTTCTTCGCTAAATATTTCTGCACAATTTTTTCGATTGACGCACAACCATAAAATAGATTCACTTTTGTTCTTTTTTTTAAATTATACTTATGGCCGGAAAACAACAACATAGGGATTCTTCTCTAGCTCTCAATGAATGACAACTTCCCCATCATATGCTATGGTTACGATATATAATTGCACCGCACCAACTTGGTAAAAAAATAAATATTGATGAAACATTATTGTTGCAGCCCATATTTATCAGGGGATGGTGTTTTTTATTTCCAGTAATTTTCCACTTACTTAACTAGGGTCTAATTACCGGAATCCCGGATTACATTAATCTTGGGACGAGTTCCCGAGTTGACCAACAAGTCTGGTAAAGATCCCATAGTTCCGGGGTTGACAGTTCGCGAGATGAAAATACACCGCTGTAATTATATCCGACTAACGTTGTTGTAGTACTGATTGGATTCGTATGATTTATATATCTACGACGAACCGCCAACTTTAAAGATGTAAAGAGCACACAATCATACTCAGTCAAGCGAATCGTAGAACAGGTAACTCAGGTGCGATGTCAAAAATGCAGTATTTACCGGGGCAACAAAATGAATTTCCTATAGCTGAAAATAGGTATATCCTTCAACAATATATATATATATATATATATATATATATATATATATATATATATATATATATATATATATATATATATATATATATATATATATATATATATATATATATATATATATATATATATATATATATATATATATATATATATATATATATATATATATATATATATATATATATATATATATATATATATATATATATATATATATATATTATATATATATATATATATATATATATATATATATGTATATATATACAGTCAAGCGAATCGTAGAACAGGTAACTCAGGTGCGATGTCAAAAATGCAGTATTTACCGGGGCAACAAAATGAATTTCCTATAGCTGAAAATAGGTATATCCTTCAACAATATATATATATATATATATATATATATATATATATATATATATATATATATATATATATATATATATATATATATATATATATATATATATATATATATATATATATATATATATATATATATATATATATATATATATATATATATATATATATATATATATATATATATATATATATATATATATATATATATATATATATATATATATATATATATATATATATATATATATATATATATATATATATATATATATATATATATATATATATATATATATATATATATATATATATATATATATATATATATATATATATATATATATATATATATATATATATATATATATATATATATATATATATATATATATATATATATATATATATATATATATATATATATTATATATATATATATATATATATATATATATATATATATATATATATATATTATATATATATATATATATATATATATATATATATATATATATATATATGTCCTTCGAAGTACGAAAAATATATATACCTTGCGATTGTAGTCCCTCAGCTAAATTATGACCCTATCTAGGCCTATCATTGTATTTATTTTAAATATATAATTCAGTACACATTTTTGTTGTATTTTTTAAAGGGATCCAATGAGATTTGATATTTAAAAATTGAAAATAAAAAATTTTAAAATTAAGTATATTAGGTTTGTAGAGTTTAGGTTAGAGAGTTTTAATCGTCTCCGGATGATGCCAACTTGGTTGGCGAAACGCGCGTCGAGCGAAGTGAAAGTGTTTTGGTGTTTGTGGAAACTACTCCGAGTGTTATAATTACATCAAAGGTTCCAGCCCTATCCAGTATTGTAGAGTGGCGTTTTATATAAAAAAAAAGGTAACATACTTCAGAAAAACGTTTAATGATACTGGAAAGCTCACCATTATTACAGTTTTATAAATAAACGAGTTTAAAATCCCCCTTCAGTGTGGAAAATTATAAAAAATACTGTATATCAGTGACCTTAGAATTCAATGACGAGTGCAAAAAAATAATAATAAATATGGTGCTCCATTTAAAATAGATTAGAACGAAAATTTCTGCAAAAAGAAAATTAAAAAAGAGGATCATCAGAAGAAGAACATAGTTTTCTGGTTCGCGAGAAAAACGACTTTGAAAGTGTAGTTACTCTTTTCTGGTGCCTAGGTACATTTTGATGCGAAGTGAATACTCTTAAATTATTAGAATGTCATAGGTACCGAATTTTATATATATATATATATATATATATATATATATATATATATATATATATATATATATATATATATATATATATATATATAGCATTTACAGAAATTTCATAATAATTATTTTACATGATATTATAACAAAGTCGGTAAATCACCAGTTATAAAACGAAGAGAAATCGAACCTATTTTCTGACGTGGCTATTACCGACTAGAATTCGATGCCTAGGGAACTATTAGCACTATTAGCGAAATGATCCAATCTCTTTAATAGCTACATTTACATATATGGGGTTATCACAAAGTAATATAATTTAAATTGTTGTATAATTTTAAGAAATTAAGCTGGTCACAGTACAAAGAACAATGTTTAGAATATCTAGGTTTGGTATCTGACGTCACCATTTCAAATTTATATTCTGGAGAAAAATAATAACACAATAAAAACACGCAATACGAAACTCCTAAATGAAAATATAAAACTAAACAAATCCCTTGATGTCACACGTCAATTAATATGGCGGTTCTGACGTCAAACGCGTTCACCGCGAATTTCAAATTATATTATTAAAAGTTTATTAATATAAACGAATATTTTGAAATGTGGTTATAAGGGGTTGGAACCGAATTCCACCTGTAATAAAATAACCTCGTAATAAACTACCCTAGATTTTATGTACAATTGAGTCATTAGATATATGTTCTAGCTATAACGGTTTATCGACAAATTAGCATCATACGAATATATTAAAAATCACCAAACACACCTACGGAAACCTGTCCTACAGTTATGGTTGAGATTTTGTAGATGAGGGGCAAATAGACGCATTTATGTTGGTTGATGGTTGATTTATTGATGCATTTAAATAATGTGATTTTAACAATAAACATGCATATTTTCATTGCAAGCGCACAGGCAAGGCTTATAAGAAAATTTTAAGACAACATTTATATTATAATCACCACTATAATAATACCTATTGCATGCACCTAATTTGATTATCAGATCTTATGTTTTATGTAGCTTTTTAATTATTTATAGCTAACTAAAATAAATGCATCGATTTGCCTCTAACTCTACAAAATCCCGAACGTAGATAACTGTTTTTGTAGAAAATGTGACAAATCTAACGCGGTTTGGTAGGTATGCCACTTTCATTTCTACCGGTTTTTAGCAATGTTAATGTTGTGATATTTATCGGTTTATGCTGTTTATAAATAGGATAACCTTGGTTTACCAAAACTGGTGTTGCCCAAGATCGTATGGTAAATTATATACATTTTCTTTGATAGTCTAATTTGTTATGTTAATTACATAAAAAAATGAAAGGAATTTCTACCTTTTTAGCACGACATGGTAATTAGTGCATTTAATTATTTTTCGACAGATATAAGGGTCTGCGGTTGATATTTAAATATGTAATTTTTGTCCAATTAATCCATGAACTAGGAAAATACCGCAACCGCTTTGCATTCTTTTTAATCACTTTATTCTCACATTACAGCAGCACCAACTAATACAGTAGGTAAAATTAACACAAAAATCGGCCAAAAATTAAAAAAAAGCTCTCCAACGGCAAATGGTTCTATACTATAGTGCTTTCATTTGATATGCAAACTAATGGATGCGGTGCTCAGTGGCGCGCGCAATTATCCTAATATAGGAAATAAAATAAAAAACAATAATCTCATCATTCTCGTAGAACAGAACAGCTGCCCACAACTGCATGACGGAAAGGGCAAATTAAAGACTGGCTGGAAGAAAGAAACATTGAACACGATGAATCACTACTTAAAGCTGAATCGTTGGCACTGGCAAGGCAACATTTTCCAGCTTTCAAGAAGTATGTAGTGGATGAAATGGCCAAAGCAAGAGGAATGGAGGTAATTCGATTGCCTCCATATCACTGCGAACTGAACCCAATTGAGCTTATTTGGGCGCAAATAAAAGGGATAGTTGCTAGAGAAAATACAACATTTAAGTTAGCTGATGTGAAAAAACTTCTCAATGGTGCAATCAAAGAAGTAAATGCGACAAACTGCGGACTCCAGGAAGTAAATGCGGAATGAAATGTATAGACTACGTGAAGAAGGTGGAATCAAGAATGTGGGATCTCAATAATATGATGGATACTCCGGATACTCCCATTAAACCAGTTATAATAAATGTAAATGAAGACAGTAGTGAAAGTGACTTATTTCAGATTGTGACATGAATAATTTTTTGCCTTAAAGTTCTTCATCTTTTGAAGTCACTTCATCTTGGTTGCGCATGATGTTATGCCTGAGCAGTAAAGGCAGTAAATCGCCAGCTTGTTCAGGTGTCTTCTAAGTGAGCGAGAAGGGAAATGAGATTTATATGAGTTGAAGAGGGATAGCGACCGATATGGTAAGCCGCGGACTGGAGACCCTAGTTCTATTCACAAGAAATTGTGGCGGTATACAATTTTACACTAAATATCCTTTTGTATTGCATAGTGATGTGATTTACCGCTTCTGTAGTAATTGGTACGGGTTTTCTTTGTAATATCAAACGAAAACACTATAATATGATCTACACTTGAGTGCAAAAAATTGACTCGACATGCTCGAGTTTTGAGAGAATGTGTATTCACTCCTATAGCACCAACTAAAACTCCAATGCACAGTTTGAAAGCTTGCAAAATGTTATTTCAAATCATACTAGTCAGACCTGTTCTAACAAAGTTCTGGACCTAAGAGTATGTAAAACACAAACTAGAAAAGTCATCCGATCTATGCTTAATTGCTTAGAAAGTGAAACTAGGAGTAGGGGTGGAATTTTAATTATTTTTTTAATACATGGTGTGGCCTACTCCTAATTACACTTTCCAAGGACCTAGCATGGATCGGATGGATGACTTTTCTCTTTTGTGTTATACATATTCTTAGGCCCAGAACTTTGTTAGAACAGGAGGGATCCCAATGAATGTGGTATAATTTGAAACCACAGGTTTTAAGCTTTCAATCAGTGTGTTGAGTTTTATTTGGAATGCTGTCAGAGCAGATACAGAATCTCTCAAAACTCGAGCATCTTTCTGAGTCATTTTTGCCCTTAAGTGTAGATTAAATTTCGAACAAACTAACACTTATATACCTAATTAGGGTAAAGTGAACGGTTACGGAGATATGTAGTGGGCAATAATGCAATAATTTCCCGGGTCGGCGAATATAGCTGTGACGCAGAATTAAATCGTAAAATAGCGCCATTTAAAAAAAATCAAGCTAACAAAAGGCGCGTCACACGAAGCTTCTTACATTCAATGATCCAAATGCAGTGGCTGATGCTGAAAAACATGTTATTTGCAGACGATCTCAAAAAAGCCTGTGCATCCTATATGTTTAACTTGCCTGCGCTTCCCCCCACTTTGGTGACTAAACTTTTTTTTATTTTTTTCTTCCCACCAGACTGAGTGAACGATTTAATTCTGACTGATAATTAATTAACGATTAACTTAAAGATAACTAAAATAACGACGAATTTATATTGTAATCATTTCATGTTTTTTTCAAGAAAGTGTACGTGAAATAAAAGCAAATAAATCTATATCGCTCAATATCATGGAAACCGTTCAATTAACCATAATTATATATATATATATATATATATATATATATATATATATATATATATATATATATATATATATATATATATATATATATATATATAAAGGGTCCGCCAATAAGCGCGCTCGATCTTTAAAATGAAATAAAGCAAGTTGTGTGAGAGGTATAAATGAAATTTATTTTTTGTTTGAAAGAGTATTCGAAGGCATTATGTATGGAAAATAATATCGGTCAAATGTCCACCTCGGCTTCGCTGGGTGGCGCGCATACGAGAAGTCCAATTTTCAATGACTCTGGCGCACAAATCGGGCTGTATTTCATCGATGGCGTGGCGTATGTTGACTTTGAGGGCATCAGTGTTTTGTGGTTGGTTTGCGTAGACCTGTGATTTAAGAAAACCCCACAAGGAATAGTCTAGTGGGGTTAAATCGCACGATCTCGGTGGCCAGTTGATGTCGCCTCCGCGCGAGATAACCATTCCTCCGAAGCGCTCGTGCAGAAGATCCATTGTGGCGCGCGCTGTGTGGCTCGTAGCGCCGTCCTGCTGAAACCACATATCCTCGACATCCATATTGTCGATTTCATGCCAGAAAAAGTTCGTTATCATGGATCTGTATCGTTCGCCGTTTACCGTGATGGACACACCATCATCGTTCTCGAAGAAATACGGCCCGATGATGCCTCCGGCCCAAAATCCACACCAAACAGTTACCTTTGCTGGGTGCATTGCGACCTGGTGGACCTCCTGTGGATTGTTCTCGGCCCAATAACGGCAATTCTGCTTGTTGACATTCCCATTTAACCAAAAATGTGCCTCATCGCTGAAGATGATTTTGCGACCAAAATCGGGGTCGACTTCCAACTGCTCTAAAGCCCAATCAGCGAAGATACGGCGCTGTCTATGGTCGTTTATTTTGAGCTCTTGTGTCAGCTGGATCTTGTACGGATGCATGCCCAAATCCAGATGCAAGATTCGGCGAAGTGATGTTTCCGAAAGGCGGAGTTCCTGTGCGCGACGTGAAATTGACTGTCGCGGATTTTCACGCACACTATCGCGCACAGCGGCGACATTCTGGGCAGATCGGACGTTTCGACGACGCGTCGGTGTTGGCTGATTGTTCACCGAACCGGTTGCCTCGAATTTGTTAATCAAACGACGGATAGTCGACTCAGCAGGACGATCAATTGCACCGTAAAATTGGCGGAGCGCGCGGAACGTTGCTCGAACCGATGAATGATTTTCGTAATAAGTTTTAACGATTTGCACATGTTGCTCGCGGCTGAATTGGTTCATGGTGATTTGTGAAGATACACTGAATAATAACAACTACGTTTGCCAACTCTACCACAAACAACATGGCCGCCATGAGCTGTCAAAGATCGAGCGTCCCTATTGGCGGACCCTTTATATATATATATATATATATATATATATATATATATATATATATATATATATATATATATATATATATATATATATATATATATATATATATATATATATATATATATATATATATATATATACATATATATATATACATATATATATATATATATATATATATATATATATATATATATATATATATATATATATGTATATATATATATATATGACAATTGTTATTCGGAATTTAATGTACATCATTTGCGTATAGAATGGCGTTTGCCCTAAACCTTGTAGTTTTTGAGATATTCGCGAAAAACTGAGAAAAATCATCAATTCACTCTCTTTCCCCCCCGAACCCGACGCTCGTGTGACTTTTAATACGAACTATGAGGAGGGTATGGAAGCATTTCGCGCTAGAAAAAACTTTTTTGATATTTGGATTTTTGTCTAATATTACTGTACCACAACGTCGAGATGTGCCATAGGACGAATGAGTTACAATCATTACCTAATTTCTATGAAAGATAAAGTGATTAGAAATGCATGATATTACCAATACCTTTATGATTAGTTTGCATAAATACGGTGTTCTAATTTTCAGCAAGAGTATAACGTTATACTTTTCTTTGTAGATACCTACTTATTATATTTTGCTTATCGTATATTAATAACCATCATATTTATAATTATAAAACAAACTGCAGCAGAATTAGTACAGTGAAATTAAGATTTTAATTCGGACAAATTTACATAAAGCTGTTTTCGGCGATAATGTATTCCAGTAGCCATATTGGATTTTTTAAGGATTTTCTCGTAAACTGTCAGTTTTTTGAAAATTGCACAAGGAAAATTTACTTAAAATTGAAATATATATATATATATATATATATATATATATATATATATATATATATATATATATATATATATATATATAAAATGACTTATGCTATACTTTTTTAAATAATAGACCAGACAACAGAATTAAATTGATTACAGAAAAAAAAAATAATTAGTTTAAGTAGCTTTTATATATAATGGTTGATCAAATAACAATACAACTACTTTTATTTTCTTTTTTGCATACTGCTACAGCAAAGAGCAGTTCTGTATGTATAGTCGTTAAGTTGCTTGGATCTAAATTAATAAACGGCAATAGAAAAAGTCGAGATTTTTTTATGGAACCTGTCATAACTACTGACATACCCATTGCTAGAGCAAGCATCTTAAAATTCAAGTGAAATGCTAGACATCCATATAATCTCCGTTATCTAATAAATGTGCATTTACTTTTTTTTTCATCCGTATTAGTTCTGGCTAAATATACTAGATTTTTTATATTATTTTATACTGAGAACTCCAAAAGATCCGATTTCTGCTGCCGATGGATCTCCTTTCGGACGAGGTATTTTTTGTTCTACCTTAACGGGTCTTTCTGGTCTGAAATCCCAATGCAGAAAGAAGATCCAAAATATGTTTTGAAGCATATTTTCGATGACTGCGAGTCCTGTAAGAATCGGCGATACGTATGAACGTGGTCGTACAGCAGCTATAATAGCGTTTTCCAAAGACCTATTTTTTTTCTCTGATGTTTTATTTATTAAAGCGGACATAAATATGTGTAAGCTTTGAGGCATATCTTCTATGAGGCTATATGATGACCTTACAATGAAATATACAGGGTGACTCGTTTACCTCGTGTACATCAAAAAGATCGATAGAAAAATCATAGCTTTACAAACCACCCTGTAAAATCAATATCAGTAATCGCAAATGAATTCAATTATGCACACTTGCTGCTGAAGGAACACTCTTTCTGACAAAAAACACCTTTCAAAGATACATCCATCCCTTCAAAAGTTACAACTCATCAAAGTGGACCAATTTTTTAGGTGAATCACTTCAAAAACGTGCAGTGTATATATTGTTGGAATGAGAAGTCATGAAGGATAATGTAGTCAAAATTCACTACAACGATGTTTTGGTTATGGACATTTAAATGCTTATAAAAAGTTAACTAGTAAGCTGGTGCTCAGAGTAAAATAAATGCACGTCACGTATGCATCGTTGTGTAAAAGTAGCAATTAGCCATTTTTTTATGCTCTGCTAATAGCGAATAATCTTGTTTGTACTAAACCGGATGTAAATAAAAGACGTGCTTTAAGAAGGATAAAGGAAGAATACCTACTATAAAGGGGTTTGACAACAATTAGAATAATTATGTATTTCCAATTATATATTAAAAAAAATTACGCATCGATATTTTGTAATTAATTATTTTACAAATAATTGTTAAAAAGAAAATCACCAGAGGAAGGAATTGCTTTTCACTTATTTTCTTCTGCTTGGTTCTTTGTTTAAATAGAACTATTACCGAACGAATATAAATAAGGTGAATACATTAATAAATTCTTTTTGAGGTACGTTAACATACATTTCTACATAAAAAAATTATCTATTTATTCTAATTTCTATGGTACTGTGGTTCTATGGTACTTAACGATTCAAGCCGCAGTTTACAAATCAACAACAGTAATAATAAATAAAGAAAAAAAACAATAATCAAGTGAATAATTATGGAGTCCAAGGTAAATTAAGAGCCACCGCGTTCTTTGTTGTCATGCTTTGAAGATATTTCTCTCTAATAATATTTGTTTTAAATATAACAAGTATCAGATCAATAATATATATTATCTAATATTTCTAATAACCTATATCTAAATCGAATTTTCGCCATCAACCGAAACCGCATTGAATAACAAGACAATAGTAACGAACAACGTAACGATCGCCGGCCATCGATGAGTATTTCAGCATTCACTGCTCCATATTTTGATACCATCATTTAAAAGTAGTTTACTTTATTAACGATTTCGACATCATAATTGGAATCGATTTCCTGATTTTTTTAAGGCGTGGATTTGGTTCGGTGAATTTCATAGTTTAAATGGTTGGTTGTGTAAATAAATGGCAAACGTTACATAACCGGTCTCTTTCCTTTCCTATTTAACATGAACATCAGGCTAATAATTGCATCAGATGCAAGTTATTCCCAATTCATCGAGGTAAACCGGGTACTTGGGGGGATAAATCACCTACTTTCAAAAATACCATGTTTCCAATTCACAGATTTGGATAGCTCAGCAGAAGCTGTTATTAAGTTTATTTTTTGCTATTTATGCTTTGCTATTCATATTTATTATGTGAGAAGAAATCTTGGATTTGTAGCAATTCATTACCTAGAGAAATAATCAAAGGAAAATCAAATATCAAAAGAAAAACACTTACCAGTTGTATATATGGACATATATTATATTATATGGAAACGAATAATTTAGAAGTTGTACAAGTTCTTTCACCTTTATTGAGGATCTTTGGAATTATGTACTATTTGTTTATTTGGTCATTACTTCCTATTCTCATAGCGACATTTTTATGTTACTTTTGACGGAACTCACATTCATAAAAAACAACTACCTAGTGTATATACTATTTATACTTGTTCTATCTGAACATGATGATATATAAAAGCATTAAGTATACATTTATCTAGAAGATGTTATACTTTTAAATGCGTAAACGTTTCGACTCAAGCCTGATATGCTTCTTCAATTTATTATTTAGGGATACAATCAGCAAGAAATGACGTTTAATTTGAATAACTTGTTTTAATCGGTGTACCAATATAAAAGTTAGAGGACGTTGGTCAGAGGGTGTTGCTTTTCATGTTTTTATAAGTGTAATATATAGCAGACAGGATCTCCTCCCACGAATCTTTTATTCTTGTAGACGACGACGTCGTCAGAGTCAGTAAAGTCCTCAGGTTCTAGTAAAAAGAGTACTTTCGCTGATGCCTGATGCTGAATGATTTGATCAAAGGTGAGTCGGTATATACGCAGCTTCCTTCCCCGGCATAGTAACGTTTTAACAATGTATAGTAAGTAGTAGGTACCTACCTACAGTGTCTGGTTACGTATTAAATATTATTTCACTTTACTTTTACTTATATTAGTATAATCAATTAGGTCAAATGTATGCAGAAAACGTATTATATTATATAACATTAATTGACGCCAACTTAACCTTTAAAATAAATAATACGTATAGGTACATATATAGGCTATATATACTTGGCATCAAAATTAACCCACAAGTAACCACATGACCACATTATAAAAGTTCATTTTCTCGGTAAGCGTAAACTAAACAATTTTGATAGATTTTTTTTTAATTTTATATTTTACATTTTATAGTTTTTGTAAAAACGTTCATTCAAATGAACCTTTTTAGTATATACACTATACTGTACAGGGTGTAAGAGTGGATGTGCGTTTTTCCCGAAATTTGAAACACCCTGTGGTTGCACCAGCTATAACAGCGAGTGTATATTTACTACAATTAAACTGTAGCCCCATCTTTTACGAATAAATCGTTTTTTGGTTCACGTCGTTATCTCTGTTTTCAAATTACTCAGTTAAAGATCAAAGAACTGCAGTTCAATGTAGCCATTTAAAATCAAGACTATCAAGAGCATTCTATAGTATAGGCCGCCATATTGAAATTAGTAATTAGTAATTAGCCTATTTTTGGCAGGTTCAGAAGTGATTTAGAATTCAGAATTGCCATCTAAGAGAGCTTAAAAGTCTTATAAATAAAGTTTAATTTTTAAAAAGTTCCAGTATTTATTTACATGGGTAAATGAATTGCTATATAAAACTAATTGTTCTTTTGTTACACCCTGTAATGAATAAAATACAATGTTTTTTTAACGCTAACTCAATGACAAACCAGACCAAAAGCGTGGCACATTTCCGGCTCCCAATCAAACAGTAAAAAAACAAATCTGCAGTTAAGTACGGGACGCAGTGATCTATCGAACCACGAAAGGAACTTCGAATGTTTTGCTTTGGACAGAAGTTATAGCACATGCGGCAAAGGGGTCAATTTTAGTACAATTTTTCAATATATGCGGTATTGCGGTCGTCATAATTCTATTAATTTTGACGCTACGACTTCGAACAAAATATCGTTGGAAATCTCAAGTACTCAGGAACATGATGCTTTTTAAATAATTGCAATCGGAGTAATGGTTCAGCCTAAGACGCTCGGAATGTTCAGACACAGCCAAAACTGGGTCAAAAACTATTAATCCTACACTCCCCGGCACAAAATTCCGTCACCCTAAAATTTTGCCCAATTTTGATGTTTTATAACTTTTTTATTTTTCATCTGATTTTCAAAAATTTTTTACCAGTCTGTAGATCAGTTCATTGTGTGTCTTTTTAATTATTGTAATAAGTCATATTTTTCGTCCAGGCAATATTATACAGGGGTAAAACAAAGTGTTGTTTTTTGTCGTAAACTCAAAACACCCTGTGGAAAAATTGAGGCGAATAATTTTGTTTACAGACTGTTTGCTGCCATCTTAGACGTATTGTAAACATTTTGTTTTTTGATTCATCCCATTATCTCATTTCTTCTGCGAGCAGCAAAATTTTAAATGAAACGCTGTTAATTTTATCATTTTTAATTAAAAAACATCGACGTTGGCTAAATACGCGGTTATTGTGACAGAATATTTGACAGTACAGTTAATTTAGTGTGTTGTCATCATGGTAACTACAGCAGACGTAGGTAGAATTGTTGCCTTAATAGAGGATGGCCGCAATAAGAGTTATGTCTCCCGTACTCTGGGAATTGCGCGGTCTACAGTTTGTGATGTTTGGAATAGGTATCTACAGACGGGAAACTTTATTAGGCGGCAAGGCTCTGGCAGAAGGAGAATGACCACTCAAGCTGATGATCACTTTGTCATTATGAGTTCTTTAAGAGATCGAAGAGCTACTGCTGTGTATCTAAAAAATGACTTGCAAATGGTACGTCGAGTAAGTGTAAGTGAAAGAACGATACGTAGAAGATTGTTAGAAGCAGGATTGCATTCACGAAGGCCAGCAGTATGTCCAAAATTGCTTCCTCGGCATCGACAACACCGACTGAGATTTGCAAGAGCGCATGCTGACTGGACTGTAGAACAGTGGGGAAACGTACTATTCACAGATGAATCCAGGGTTTGTTTAAGGTCGCCGGATGGTCGTGAACGGGTATACAGACGTAGAAATGATAATGCAGACTGCATTATCGAAGATATGCAGACTGCATCATATCTGAGCGACTGCAATATTACGGTGGTTCAGTCATGGTTTGGGCGGGTATTTCTACCGATGCACGTACTGACCTTGTATTTGTTGAAAATGGAGCACTAACCGCCCACCGTTACATTGAGGAAATCCTCCAAGAAATTGTTGTTCCATTTGCTCCTTTCATTGGGAACCAATTTACATTAATGCATGATAATGCTAGACCTCACGTTGCACGGGTAGTGAGCGAATATCTGGATGAGGTTGGACTTCCAAGATTGGACTGGCCCGCATGTAGCCCGGATCTCAACCCAATCGAACATCTTTGGGATGTTCTTAAAAGAGCACTCCGTCGCCGTCCTGTGCAACCACTAACCTTGCAAGACTTACGGCTGGCGCTGACAGAAGAATATCAGGCTATTCCTCAAGACAGAATAAGTAATCTTATTAATTCGATGCCACGAAGAATGCAAGCTGTCATTGCTGCGAGAGGAGGACATACACGTTATTAAAATTTGTCTTTGTTAATTAATTTTGTGATATACCTAGTGGATGTTTTTGTTAATAAAAATAAGCTTGAAATCAGCGTTTCATTTAAAATTTTGCTGCTCGCAGAAGAAATGAGATAATGGGATGAATCAAAAAACAAAATGTTTACAATACGTCTAAGATGGCAGCAAACAGTTTGTAAACAAAATTATTCGCCTCAATTTTTCCACAGGGTGTTTTGAGTTTACGACAAAAAACAACACTTTGATTTACCCCTGTATAATATTGCCTGGACGAAAAATATGACTTATTAAAATAATTAAAAAGACACACAATGAACTGATCTACAGACTGGTAAAAAATTTATGAAAATCAGATGAAAAATAAAAAAGTTATAAAACATCAAAATTGGGCAAAATTTTAGGGTGACGGAATTTTGTGCCGGGGAGTGTATATATGCTTCCTGCATATATGCAAAATCTTGACAACTTTTTGTTGTCAGACTAACTTTTTAAGCTACGTTTTCACTTTCGTGCAATTTCACGCCTTTGAACCCCTGGGGTAGTTTGTGCTCCACTCGGAGAGGGTCGCAAATTTAGGACAATAAATCTACCATATATGAAGGTACGCATTTGTTTTTTTTGCCGCTCAGACCTTTTGCAGAAAAAAAGTACATAATAACTGGACTAAATCTATAAAAGTCGTATTTTATTAAAAACGTTGCCTAAAGTTATTCGCTGTTAGATGATTTCCTTTTGTTAAGTAGGTAAAATTGGAGTAAGGTATTACTTAAGATGTGAGAAGAAATATGCTAAATACAGTATTGTTCTTGTTTCTTTGTGTGCTAATCTCAAATATTATGTTGCCTGTAATTAGTGTCAGAGACGTATGTACTAAACAAGAAGTAAATTATTTAAGTTGGTAGATCCATATTACCTAAGTATCTACTTATATAGATTCAGTATTTTAACAATATCGAAATAACAGATAAATGTCAAATCACCTACCTACATAATAAAAATCAAATCAGCTGGACGATTTTGACAGATGACAGCGCGACTTGGTCAAAGATATAGAGAGATTTGATTCAGATGAATTTTTTATCGAAATTATACATCGGCAGTTCCATCAATTACTGTAGGACTTTTGGATAGGGGATAGGGAATATGGAGACATCAATGCTCATTGTGAAGCTCACTGGCTGAGTAAGAACAAAATATTCCAGTGATCTCATGAATTAAGAGAAGAAGTGCGAAATTTCGTAGAAGTGAAGGGCAGACTTGACTGGTCCGAACTTTGGGAGATCAATGAGGTCATGTCGATGTTTTTCTGATATTCAAAAATATGAAAGAATTTGACTTTCTTTTAAATAGGCTTAAATAAAAATAGAAAAAAAGCATCCCAAGCATCACCGATAGATAAAATATTACTGAAACTGACTTTATTTCATGCAGTGTCAGCGTCTGTCTCAATATTCGCCAAATCTAGCTAAGCGATGCGCCACCTGATGATAATAAAGTGAGCCTTTGGTGCTACACGGTGACATAACCAATCTATTGTTGTTCCTACATAACCTAACTATTATCGTAACTTACAAGGCTTCTAAAACGGCCGCTATGCCGCTGTAATCTTAACATGAGACGCCAATAGACCGAGTATAGGACGTCAGAGATTGTTTTTATTAATTTATCATTATAAACTTTCTTACCTTTCTTAAGTTGACTTATATTTTTTATATATGTAGGTATTACCTATATAGGAACTAAAGGTAATTTTTCAATCTCACATGTACGGTCCTGAGCAAAAAAATACTACAACTATTTTTTTCCAATGTAAATATCTCTTTATTTGCACATTTGCATTAAATTTTGACAACTAACTGACAATGTCACAAAATTAAAGTTAGATATTGTACACAACTAGATTTTAGCTAAAATACGTTATAAGACTGGGTCTATTTTTGATACTGTACCACATACGCACAACATTTTTTTAAGTGTCAAATAATGCAATTTCAAACCAAGAAAATGGTTCTTCGTGAACGTTAATTTAAAGTGAAATGCCGCCTTTGTCAAAACGTCAGGAAGAGTTTTGCACACGCAAAATTTATATTTTTGACTCTTATACTTTGATAAAATTTATTGACATTATGTCAAAGAGCATTTATATTACGCAGGCATTAGGTTTGTTAAAAATTCCTATTGATTATGATTGGTATAATGATATTGACATAGCTAATGACAGCTTACCGGAAATCAACTGTAGCCAGGCGCACACGTGGAAAACAGTGGTGGAGTGGCAGAAGAAAAACAAAATCATGGCACAAATGGTCAGCAGGGCAGTCAAGACGGCCACCCCCACGAAAGCCGTAGCAGCCTGGAATACGTTGAATGGAACCGTCATGAAATCATCCAAACGACCCCTGCACTCTTCCCCGTTTTCTTCCGCGTAACAGACGGACCACAAACCGAATTTTCCGGGGTTCTCACTGTCGATGTCACCGATCCACTCGGGGGTGACGAAGGAGACCACCCCTATGATGGCGTAACATATCGTGAATATGGCCCATAGCACTCCGATGGCCTTTGAGTTGCGCACATAGCTAGTGGCGTAGATTTGGGAAGAGTCCACGTATTCTATTTTGGAGCCCATTTTTACAGAGGTGTCATAGCGCGGAAGATGGCGGATTTCTTGTTGGCACTACGAACGCGTGTAGGTACTATGTGGAAGTGCGAACCAGTGCGAACGGTCGCCTACTTCGAAACGACACACCTGAGCTAGATCCACTCCTACTTTCACGTTTACCTGGGCTTTGAATAGCTCACTGCTTGTGTAGACCACGAAATTTATATTTGTATAGTGGGGGTACCTGTTTACCTAACCTACCTGAAGAAATTAGCAGCAGTTGCATTGGCGTATGTAGGGCACAAGGGTTAACATTTTTAACCGGGATTTGCCAACATACATTTTAAGAAAGTGCACATGCAAAATGTTGATTGAATGTAAATGTTTTGGTAAACGCGAGTAATTCAAACGTGAGTAAAGTGTATAGCGTATGGCCATTGTCTTCCCAGACACGGTTGCCCCCTAGACACACACACACACACACCACTGCGAGGAGTTGCATACCATAGCAGCTTTTTTTCTTGCCGGTTCATGGTTCCTGCATTATTTTATAGCATACGCGTAAACTGCAGGAATAAGATGGGAATTGACGAAGAGTTTCCCGAGACCGATGGGAATCTATATCGTTTTTTTAAACCAACCAAAATACAGTTGCGTTTATGGAACTTTTAGTTAATGCGATAAGCGCAGCACATACACCTCCAAAAATTAAATTATCATCAATACGCAAGGTAAACATTTGGTGCATCTACTTGCATGCGCAGTTACATGCAATGCCGCATGCTTTAACGCATAGAGAGAGGCGGCGCCTCAGCTTTTTATTATAAGCAATTTATTTTCTTACTTTATTGTTTTACATTCCAATTTTCATACCTATCTCAAATAATTCCCCATTAGTTACTTAATTGTAATCAGGGAATTTTCTGATTAAATACTTTGTATAACATTAAATTTAAATTCATGATTTTTTTCATACTGTTCCCATTTTGCACAATCAAAATATATCCTCTGTGTAATCCTCTATACATATTATGGAAAAGTAATAATGTTTATTTTAAATATTCATTGAGTATGGTTAAATATAATAACCGTAGTTCCGCCAATGATGTACTGTGAGTTGCAAACTTTCAGACCCGACATATAGATTTATACAAATATGGTTTGGTATACCTTACCATACTACCTTGTTTGTATGTTTGTTTGTACCTTGTACCCCCCCCCCCCTAAATCAAAGACCATATTATTCGTATTAACCCCTAGATAATATCACAAGTCTAACTAAAATGTATTTGATTATACCACAGAGTACATATAAAAAGTACTTATTACTATGTAACCATTAATACACCTCATTGTTTTAAATGTTGCCCATTCCATTTCCAAATATGAGATGGTCTGATGATCTTCTATCTTCTGAAAATTATACATAGGTACGTCACTAGTTATAGGTTTGGTGTTGCGAAGTGATCTGCGCGTGCGTGTCTGGCAAAGTGAATGTGTTTTCCCTTTGCTCGCGGGAAGATTGCCAAAAAAATATCAAACTTCAAAGTTCCATTTGCCATGTGGTCTTTCCGTAACACGAAAGTGAGGTGCTCCAGTTACTCCATATGGAAATGCTTGTACTGTAACGATAATACTTACATAATGTCCAGTGAATCGCGAATACGAACATTATAATCTCGCTATTGCTACGTAGTGTATACGTTTTTGTGTTAATTTCACTTATAATGGCTTCAAGGAGGACTAGGATTAAAGGAATTGCGAATATTCCTCAGCGAAGGAAGAATACGTCCACAAACGAGGAATATCTTGAGTCGCAGGTAAAACTTGAGACATGCCAGGCGACGGCGAGCACTAACCTCACACTTATCCATAAGGAGAGTGACAGTGATAAAGAACCTCAAGTTGCAAACGTAAGTTTGGAAAGTAATGATTACAAGGCAAGCAATTATATTGAAAATGGGAAAATTGCCTTTAATGATCCAAGTGTCTTTGAGTTACGTAGTAATGATGAAAAAGAGAAAACTAGTCTCGAAACGGCAGTCACTGAATATGATGACCAAAAAATACCGGAAAAGGAGACGTCTATTAAGGCTGAGGAGTCCTATAAAGAGAAAGCTCAGGAACCAAAAACTGATACCCCAGCGAAGAAGCCTCTTTTAATGCGCAGGAAATTCATTAAACCTACAGTTTCAGCAGGTGTTATCAATAGAAAGATCAAACAAGTCTCTGAAAAAGAAGCTGCGGATGATTCTGCATCCCTACAGGAAAAGAACACCAAAAATCAGTTGAAAGATAACCTCAAATCTGATATTACTATTATTTCAAATAGAGTTATACCTCCCAAAGATGTAGACTCCTTCAAACCAAAAGAGGTAATTACTAGCGGAAATAAACTTAAACCGCCTACACCAACTGTATTAAATAATGGCGATGAGAGTTGTAACTGGGAATACTTAGATGAGGTTCATTTGTCTGCACAAAATGTGGCAATGTCCAAACCAGAGGCACCAATAGGTAACAGCTTTTAAATATACCTACTTGATGATTGACTAGGTACAGTTCATCTCCTAAATGTAAGAAATATATTAAATATCACAGGACACCGATAGTCTTCGCATGTTAGATAAAGACAAATGGCTGCAGCTGTTCAACGAAGTAGCAGTTTTGTTTTTACCAGCGATTGGCGCATGTGATGAAAAACAAACGTTTTGTTTTGTATTTCTTATGTATCCGAGATGTACTGTAATTACACGGGGGTATGTTATTTTTAATTATAACTGTTTTAATTTTAGATAATTCAAAAAAACTCGCACATCAGATAAGCAACACACATAATTCAGATACTGAATATCCCCCGCCTCCACCAAGCCCCAGCAAGATCAATCGGTCAAGGATAAAGGCAATCCCCAGACTAGGTTATCGGAAAACTAGTTTCAGTGCTAGCGAGTCTGAGGATGAAAGTAGGAGGAACTACAACAGGAACAGGAACGATTCAGTAAGTACCTAATTAACTCGCTAATTAAGTATTTAAATTTTCAATTGAAGCCCATTCGTTTATCATCCAGTGGTCTGCAAAATAAATCGGAAAGAGATATAGATAGAGAGATATATAGATCTTTATTTTCCTTTATGACAGTACAGAATTATATAGGATTAAGTCACAATCTTAAAACTAGAGAAGTGAAATATATACATACACGCATATAAATGATACAAACATACATAAACAGTAATACCTAAAGTGTCTAAAAAATACCTAAGTGTCTAAAACCTTACTTTCTAGATTTAAAATGAGGCCTGATTACCCTTTAAATAAAATGGTTATAGAAAAAAATATGGCCTGATATATTTATATTTAGTTATAAATTATATTATAGCTAATAGTTATATTAGTAAGTTATAATAATAAAATGATAACACTTTATAACCACTACTTAAAATAATACATATAAAACGGCTGTTGCAAATTTATTGGATTATATTTAAAAGCATAATACCTACCTAAATAAATATAATAAATGTTCAATAAATACAATATATAAACATGAAGGGTTTTACCTACTCATACTTAATTCTACCATCTACATAACATACTATTAAATAAAAGTAAAAGTATTCACCTCTAGCATTACCATTAGCACCCTATGACGGCAGTCGCGAACCATCTTATTAGGCAGTAGCTATTTTTTTCTTCAAACATCATGTACATAAGTGACAACTTATGTGACATGACTCAATAATATTAAGTGTTTATGTGGCTAGGAGTAAAGTACTGTAGATGGTAGAATTAAGTATTAGTAGGTAAAACACTTCATGTTTATATATTGTATTTCTTGTACATAGGTACCTATTTATTATATTTATTTCGGTATTATGCTTTTAAATACCATCCAATAAATTTTCAACAGCTGTTTTATGTGTATTATTTTAAGTAGTGGTTATAAAATGTAATCATTTTATTATTATAACTTCCGACATAAACTTTATCAGGCCAATTAATACATTAATGGCTGTAAAATACAGGCAATATTTTTCCTAAGAGTATAATATAAACATAAATTAAACTATAATATAAACTATGAATTAAATTTTAATAATGAACATTTATTTTTTTTGTATTTATTATTAATATTTATAGTATAATAAAAGTACAATTGTGAAGATTTGCATCATTTAAGAATCCTCCACTTCTTGCGTTATCCAGTACTCTTGTGTAATATTTCTGTTATATAAAATCTTTGTTATATAAAAACTAAGTACCTTATTAAAATAAATATACCCTCAACTATGATCTATATTGTGTATCTGTAATTAAGGTGTGTTCCACTGCCTCTGGAGTCCCCGAATCAATAGCAGAATGCATGTCGCCACAGAGGCCTGTTAAGGAATACAACACCGTCATACAGAAGAAATGCAGTCGTACTGAACAATCCCGCAAACTTGCCGAGGCTCGTCGTGAGTTTCAACGACGTTTTGGTGCCAATAAACCCGACAGGAAGAGACTGACAATGATTGATCTTATATTTTACAACCCTACATCAAATCCCATGACGTAAGTTACATTTTTTGCACACCTTTCACTAATATCAATTTAATCGAAAATTCTTTTAAGGAATGACGGCAAATCGAAAGTAAAGGACATCAAAGAAGCAGAAGAAGTGTCAATTGAGGAGCAGGAGGAAAGCGAGAAAATTGATGATCCAGGGACGAAGCCTGAGGCTGCTGCTATCAGTGATGAGGAAAATGAAATGCCTGTGCCGCAGATCAAAATTGGCCCGTCCGGCGAGATTATCCTCGACGAAAAGTCCCTCGTTATAGAAAGCAAGGAAGTGGCCAAGCAGAGGGAGGAGCTACAAAAGACTCAGCTTGTAGACGGTGATTTTGATACCGGTTATGGGGTTTATAAGAGGCAGAAGAAGTCCAAGGACTGGTCGCATAACGAGACGCTTAGATTCTACAAAGCGCTGAACACTATCGGCACGGATTTTACGCTAATGTGCGAGCTCTTTCCTAGAAGGAATAGGCGAGAGTTGAAGATGAAGTTTAAGAAAGAGGAGAAGATCAATAGGGCTCTAATTGATAGGGCCATCATGCAGCCTTGTCGTTTTGACTACGTTGAGTTGAAGCACGAGGTGGATATGGAGGAGAAGGAATTGAGGGAGTTACAGAAGCAGAAGGAGGAGGAGCTGAAACTGAAGAAGGAGAAAATGGAGAGAATCCGGAAACGGAAAGGTTAGTAGCATGCAAGATTTAAGCTAGTAAGTTAGTAGCATGCGCTATATTTAAAATACAGCTGAATACGCGGATTTTGTGTTTGCTTACGGGTACTGTGCACAATCTGTCGTCCGTAGATACGAAGTTTCAATTGAAAATGAATGCGGCCATTTTGAGCAGAATATATGAATTTTCCTCTCTTTCTTTTACGATTTTTTTTTCTAATAAAGTTGATGTTCTTGAAGTTTTTTTTATTACTAATGTGTTTCCCAAAAATGTGCTTGTAATTGAAATTTTTAAAGTAAAGTACTATTAAACTATGAGACTAAAATTAGTTCTACTGAACCCCCGTAAGAACGCCTCTGATTAATAATACTTAAAAAATTTAACTTTGAAACGACCACTTGATTACGTTTAATTTTTCCACCCAAATTCTACATTTATCTTAAATTGTTTTAGACACTGTTAAACGTTGTAGCTCTCTTAGAAAGCATTGACGGGTACTGGATTTCATATGGCTGTTTAGCCCATCTCATCATGTATATTAATAGAACATCTGTAGAAAATATTACAGGAATATCCAAATGAGATCTTTTAAAGAATGAAATAAGAATATTCTCCCAGTATTTTTCATAAAATACTACATAAAAGGTCAATTAATATTTAACAATTTTTTTCTCAAAATAGATATCGAAAGATAATATTGAGAGTAAAACTTAATTTTTATTAATATATCCTAAGAAGATCCTAAAATTCATAAAAATATTAACCTAAAATTATAAAATAAATGTGGAGGTTTGCTCTGAGAGCCCTGATTGTTTGCTTTACTGTTTCAATTTGATCAATTGTCTCTTTATATGTCTAAATTGGATAAAATACATTGAATGAGCTTTCATCAACATAAAATATTTGGCCTTGTTGCTGTCAATCAATACTGTCAAAACACTGTACTGCTCCCTAATACATTCTTCGGCATCAGCTTAATATACTCTATATCTTTTGGATGCAAGAAACGTCCTACATTATAATTTCTGTTGCTCTTTTAGCGTCAAAGGAAGGGAAGGTGGAGAACATATTAGAGCCTGTGCTTGACCTCCCACCGAAGCCCCCGAAAATACGCAAAGTGCGGAAACCGAGGATAAGGAAGTTAAGCATAGAGAGTGTTCTGGAAGACAGCGATGCCGACGAATCCGACATGGAAACTCAAAGCGAATCAGACACAGAAGTCATCTTGCCCCTAAAACCAACCAGATCCGGTAGGATCCCTAAAGTAGCTAAAAAATTCGACGAAGAGCCGCAGCACAGCGTGCAAAGCATTATAGAACAGAACGAGGTGTCCGCAGAAACGAAAACCAACGATATAGAGCCAGGATCTATTATGATAATTACAGGGAAAGGAGCGAACGGTGAGCCCGTGTATAAACTTTTCATGGTGACTCCTGATAAGAACGCAACTCCTTTAAATTTAACGTCTGACATTCTCACGAGAGCCCTGGCGTTTAAGAAAGGGGTTACCGCACAAAATATCATGACAATTTCTGCAAGCGCGACCGACGATGAGGGTGAGCAGATTGTTGCGGCTCCTGCAGAGGAAAAAAATGTAACAATACCAGCTGATGAGAATATAACGTCCTTGAAAAGCAGTGTGGGTAAATTTGAGGAAAATAACATTGGGCTTGTAGAAACCACTGCAACAGCAGATGAAGACAACGCAATTCTAGAGACGCAATGTTCATCGGAACCTTCCGATTTTCAAGTCCCCACACCTGTGGGGACTTGAAAATCTTCAATATTAACAAATTCTCTGGGACAATAAGTCAAGATGAGGCCGTGCATTTAAACCAATTTGCCTGAAATATATAAATGAAATCATTTATTTTGGACAAGTAGCCACAGCTTGCATTTATTTTTTATCCGATATATTTATTTCATGTTTATCGTAATTGTTAGTAAATAAGACTTTGCAAGTAATACTCGTTAAATTATTTAGGTAATGTTTTATATCTAATGAGAATAAATATAGAGCTTGAAGAATATGCGTGTTTCTGTTTTGTAAAATTAGGCCCATAAGAAATGACGATGCATATTTGAAGCATTTGTGTCTAAACCATTAACTTCATTTTTTATAGGAAATTTCCTATGCTGCATTTTTTCTGTCTACATATTTCTTCTGAAAACGACAGTTTTCGAGATATTTGAAAAAAATATTTTTGGCGGCCATCTTGGCATTAAGGCGTCGCCGGCGGCGCGACAGGTCCCGTTTTGTGCAAAATATGATTACTGAAATATATAAACCTGCAAAGTTTCAAGGTTATTCCAGGTAAAACTGCCTGACCGATGGACTACAATACAGGTACAAAATGTATACGAAGTCCACTGACCGACCTTTTTTAGGGGTTCGAAAGCAGAAGGTTTTTATATGCATATTTTAAACACCACAGCTGATAGTGAATGCAAGTTTCCGGACCAGTCATGAAGTATTACTTTCTGATAAGGATTCCCATTTTTTAATGGGCTGTTCAACAGTAGCCATATTTCCCACAAGAAACAAAAATAAATATGTACAAAACAACTAAATAGCCATCACAACTTGATAATGGAAAAATGAAATAAGTATATAGCAAAAAATTCTCAACAAAAAATAGAAACAATGAAAATCATCAAAGTCATAATAAATTAACAAGCAACCGCAATACCTAAAAAACAGGTAATTAATATCATTATGTTTATTGTCATCATCGCTATGACCCCCACTTATAATAATTGAAAACATTTAGATATTTTCAGTCCCGTATCACTATTTCCACCACTATTCAGTCACTATTTTCACTTCGTTATCACTAACCCACCACTATCACTACACTATTGTTAACAAAACCTAGAAAATTATTTTCTAAATGTGATAAATGTCTAATTTTTATTTTTCGAAGATAATCCATCCCTCAAGCAACTATTTCATATCTTTCTATGAAAATACTCTTTATGTCTACTTTTCCATACGTAAAATTCATGTCCTTCAAAATTTTTGCCAGACTAGCCTTTTACATTTTAGGTATAATGTCATTTTCACTTATACTTTGCAGCACCTTATCTAAAGTTGACAGTTTTTGTTGGGACAGTCAATATATGAGTATTATAGAAAGTCAATATATAAAATGTTTTGGCCCGACGAGACTATGGCTGTAACTTCACCCAGCAGAAGTAGAAGTTTGAGTACCATGATACAGCTTTACTTTTTCCTACAAAGTTCTTGTGATATTAATTAAAGATAGATGGCAACATATAATAGAAGTATTAGGGGACTACCTGGCTGGTTTTAGGAAAGGAAAATCAATCTTAATTGTATTCACGCTTGAAGACAAATATAAGAATCCTACAAGGAACACCAAACAAACATACATGTAGTCTTTATAGATTGTCTAAGGCATAAGGCAGTATGAAAAGATCTGAAATATACTGAGTTCTGG
>CAXKVY010003194.1:0-31224 GCA_964058915.1 Tetropium fuscum
GGAATTTATATTATTCTTTCTGTATTTGGGTACCCTAGTTTATAGCTATTTATACCATTTTATCAAAACCTATTCAAAATTTGTTTATCTACAATATTTATTAATGTTTTATTACGATTCATAATATTTATATGGAATACACCCCATTTATATGGAATTTATATTATTCTTTCTGTATTTGGGTACCCTAGTTTATAGCTATTTATACCATTTTATTATTTACCTGGTCTATTAGTTGACCATAATTTAAAGTTTTATCTATAATCCAGGGTCTAACTGGATGTATATTTGAAAATAAGGTAATGGGTGCCTCATTCGTTACGGAATTAGGGATATTATTCATGAAATATTCTACTTCATTTAATTTCGTGCTCCACAATGGTTGTTCTGAATATATTATCATACACAAATACTTTATTACTTCTTTAATATACCTTTTTGATGGATTTGCTGCAGGATGTCTGATGCTAATATAATTTAATTTTATGTTTCTATTCCTCATATAGTTTTGAAATTTAATGTTTTGCAAATACGTGGCATCATCTGCTATGCAATTTTTAGGTTTCCCATAGTCCTGCATGTATTTGTCTAAAATTGTCTTTACTGTTTTTGTATTATTCCGTCTAAATTTTAAAAAAATATCTACTATTACTAAAATATGTTTGTGTCCCTCCTCACTTGTTATTAAATTTGATAAAAAATAGTTATTGTCTCTAAAGGTAGTGTCGCTATAATAGTCTATGGAGTTGTGTTTGTCGTTGTTTGTTTTTGTCTGTTAATGTTCTTTGATTTTCTATAATAGCCTGATTTGAAAATATTCCCTCATTTTCATTCAATGAATTTACCCCAGTTGTGTCTGTCAGTCTGTGTCTTGTCTTATTTATCCATTCTTGTCAATGCATCTGCAAGTATGTTATGTTTTCCCTGAATGTAAGTTATGTTATAGTCATATTCTTGCAATAATAACGCTCACCTATGGATTCTATTGTTACCATATTTAGTGTTTAGTATAGAGGTTAGAGCTTGGTTATCTGTCTGAATAGAAAACTTGTTTCCCAGTAAATAAAATCTTAATTTGGTAATACACAGTAAAATGCTGGCTAACACCAACTCTCCCACACTATACTTTCTCTCGTGAATTTTGATAATTCTTGATACAAATGAAATAGGAACCATTAAATTATCTTGTTCTTGCAGTAATACACCAGTAAATCTAAATTTTGATGCATCAGTTTGTAAAATGAAAGGTTTATTGTAATCAGGATGGTATCTTTTTCAATTATTAATAAATATAGTTTTGGTATTATTGAAAGCAATTTCTTGATCTTCCCATTTCCATCGAACACCTTTCTTTAGTAATCTCAACAATGGTAATTCTAAATTGAAATAATCAGGTATCAATCTTTTAAAATAGTTTATAAATCCTATAAAACCTATTAATGTTTTAAGGTTATGTGGAGGCACATAATTTTGTATAGTCTCCACTCTTTCTTTAGTCATCTCTATTCCCATAGAATTTATCCTATAGCCTAAATAAGTTTTAATCGTCTCCGGATAATGCCAACTTGGTTGGCGAAACGCGCGTCGAGCGAAGTGAAAGTGTTTTGGTGTTTGTGGAAACTACTACGAGTGTTATAATTACATCAAAGGTTCCAGCCCTGTCTAATAAATAACTTACTTCATCTTGAAAGTATTCACATTTATCTACATTTATTTTCAAACCTGCTTGATCTAGTTCTTTTAATACTATTTTAATGTGACTTAAATGTTCTGGTTCACTTTTAGAATAAATTAAAATATCATCAATATAATGTATGACAAATTGGTCATATTTGTTTAATATTTTGTTAAGTGCTCGTACTAACGATGCACATGCGCTTTGCAAACCAAACGGAACAACATTCCAATGAAATACTTCACCGCTCACCATGAATCTGGAGTTCTACTTTTTTCTGCTAGAGGTATGAGCCAAAATTCCCCTAGTGGAACGTCTAGGCTGGTCAGGTAAGCGGAGCTGCTGCTGCTGGAGCTTCTGGCTGCTGGGAGTCTTGGCCACAGACTGACTGTTTCAGTTCAGTGTAGGAGCTCTAGTTTTATTAAGAATTTCCGAAGCGTTGTCGAATGTGTTCGGTATTGTTCCCGGGCGGCGTTCGATGATATCTCGCCTGCATGGGACTGGTTTTATTGGTACTGGAAATCGCATTTTGAATGCGAGATTTCCCAGAAAATATTTATTTGTTGCACGATGTAAGCAGAACTGAATTGGAAATAAAATAACAATGCTTGTCGATAAAGAAACTGGTTCATATGATCAATATTAACTTATAAATGCGAAAATGTATGATTACTCAGCTTAATAATTAAAACAATATAGCAATGACAGAAAAATTTTAAGTAACGAGTGGAAAATATTTCTACTTCGTTACATCCCCCTCTTACTTCCTAGAAAAAAAAATGAATTATTTGTTTTCTTAACTTCTAAAAGAAGGCGTGTGCTCCACCCCTTTCGTTAGGGGATCTCTTTTATTGAGGAGCACATACAACCTTTTATAAACCCATAGAATCTAAACTTATGAAAAATCAATAAACAAACAAACAAAAATCAGCTCACAGTATATAATAATAAAAAAAGATTCAACTTTATACCTTCTGATATATCTTCGTGGAATGGACAGCGTGCTAGGATAGAAGCTAGGTGATACCTGTGGTTCGTGGTCCGGCGTGACTACCCATCGGGATCTTGTGGGATTCTGGTATCTGTAAACAGTGGCTGATGATGAACGGAGGTTCTCGCACCCTTAATTATCTCCTTGACGCAGGACGGTGAGATTCACAGGGGCAGTTGCGAGACATTATTCCCAATAGCCCACATCGGGAACAGACTAGGCGAGCGGAAATTTAGGCGGGAGTGGTCTGGGTCGCCACAGCGCCAACATAGATTATGGTCTTTTTCGGGCAGGCATCTAGATGTCCAATTCTGTGGCATACTAGTGTAGTCTTCTCTTAGCTTATGCACTGTATCTTTATAAACTGTTTGGACGCAGACAGGCTTGACAGATACGCCTGTGGGTTTGGATCTTGTTCTTGTACTGCTCTGGGATGTTGAGGTTACCAGATCACATCTTTCAATCTACTTCTTTCTCGTCTGGCTGCGTATATTGCTTGCATTGTATGCAGTTACGGACATATTCTGCAATATATGGGAACATGCCAGGCCAATAATAGCGGTGAGGAACTTGGGTTTTGGTTCTAGAGATCCTCATGTGCCCTTTCTGGGATGTAGCAAGATTTTCTTCTATCAGCGGTTTACGGCGCGGCTTTGGTATATAGAATTTGTATGTGGTGGATAGGTTACTTTCTGTGGGCGCCGCAGAATCTTTTTGAAACATGCTTCAAAACGGGCGATTATTGCGAATGCAATATGTCGGAAAGGCCCTTGGGTTACTCTCAACCTGGGGTATCTTCCGTAGGTACCAGGAGCAGACTGGCACATCTTCGGTGATATATGATTATCCTTGGTATCTCACAAATTCCAAATTGTAATAGCCGTTGACGGGTGTCGAACTACTGTCTGCTAGGTTAGCGGCTGTGGTTCACGTTTATGTCGAATATGCCATAGCGGGTGCAAAGAGATCTTGTACCCTGTCTCCTATGTATGAGCGAGCAGCACGTGTCAATTAAAGCAGAAAAGGTCTCTCCATATATCTGCACTGTCACAAATATGCGGTTGTCCGCAGTACTCCGATTATGATTTCCTCTGAGGCGTTCATCTTCATGTTGCGGCTCAAGACTGGTAGCAGAATACGTTGCCTTTGGACACGGACAGTCACGTGTCATGATGCCTTCTTGGCCACAGCGGGAACAAAATAGCCTTGTGTGAGAATGGCATTTGTTACGGAAGTGACCAGCACTTCCGCAACGCCAGCACTCTCTTGGAGTTCTTGTTTGTGGTGCCGGTTGCCTAGTTAGTAGCGATCCAGTACTTCGGTATCCTTCAGAAGGTGGTTGTGGGAGGGACGGTGCTTGATTTTTCTGATGTTAAAGTAACATCTTGGATAGTGGCTATTGTAGGTCGGGGTACAGCTTGTTCTCGTTGAAGTGCTTCATACTCCATTATCTTGCCTACTACAGATGCAATATTCGGGACGTAGATTAGTATATAGGCGGTGCAACGTTTGTTCCGCAGATAATTCCCCATGCCTACGAATTATTGTTTGTAGTGCTAGAACGTATTCTCTGCCAGCATCTCCAGGCATCTGGCGATTGGTTGAATATCTTCTCTTGTATCAATATTTGGTAGTTACCGGGTAGGTAAAACAATTCGAAGTCGGTCAGGAAATCTCGTCAGGTTTTCCATAAATGTCGGTTGTTTCGATACCATATCAATTCAGTTACTTGGAATATACCAAATAGGGCGGGCAGAAGAGCTGTGTATGGAATTTCGCTGTATTCTTGGAAATCAATCAGTTTTTCCAAGAACTCTACAGATTCCATCTGCAGGCTTTCTCGCATACCTCACTGACAGTGGGTGATGGAATTACGTCTGCCTGGAATTGCAACGCTGGAGGTGGTAAAAACGATTTTTGGACGTAGAAGGGAGTGGTGAAGTACAACCGTCTCGGATAAATTTCACGAGGCGACGCTTCTTATCTTCTACCGTCCCGGTTGTATCCAAGTGGAATTTTTCTAACTCGGCGTCAAGCTGTTCTTTCTTTAGCTTATAGATCAAGCTTAACCGTAGATCTCCTTTATCAGTACCACTATTTTCCTCGGTTAGGACAGGGATCGTAACTTTTATATCCTTTCCAGTAGCCTTCTAGCAGGTTTTTTTGAAAAAACGATAGGTCACTTCACAAAATAACGTTCAGCGACCGGAAATCTGGAGTACTTCGGGCGGATTCCGGTTTGATGCGCTGGGTCCTCAAACTATGGTTCACGTGGTCTCTACGATGTTGATGATCTAGGTTTCGGGGGAAGTGGTCTTTCCACGTCGGTCTGGTAGACCGATCTTCCCAACCGCTGTTCAGAATAGATTTTTGACGGCGGCATGCGATTCCTGACCCTAGATTTATTGGTAACGACATGTAATACGACGGGTGTGACTGGGTTCTCTCTCGGCCAAGTACGCTGCATACTACGAAACAGCCGGTCTGAGCCGGGTCCTCAATATATGATCCACGAGGGCAGATCGTTTAGTTTTTGGTCGGTTTTGCCAGAATCGGACAGTCGATTCCTGACCTCTGATTTTCTGTAATGCCAGGATCGCCATGTAATGTTGACCTCTCGTCGGGTCGGCAGGTACGGTAGTGTACTGGGTCAAGAGTAGTTAGATGGACTGCATTTTAACGAAAATTCACCAAGAACAATCAACAACGTTTATTTGATAACAATGGTTAACAATATATGCTTGATGGACAACTGGCAACTTCCTCGGACATCTTTGGAAGTGTCCGCCGAGGTTCCCTTGTGACTTGTTATGCAGCCTCTTCGTCTGTTAACTAGCCTGAGAGTCACTTCTTTTACTCCGAAATGTCTGCCGTCCATTGAAATGCTTTAAACGGCTTCGGGGGTGCTCGGAGAGGTTCGGTAATGGTCGCAATTGTGAGTTCCACAGTTCGTTGAATTCTGAATTTCTGAGTTCCAGATACGTCGAATATGACACCCCTCCAGCACTTTTTTGGCGTATCTCACATTTTCACGCGTAATGGTGTTCTTTTACATGCTTAGTCCCTGTTCGGGCGCCATTTTGTGATGCTCTCCGTTCGATGCGGAACTTTTTATTCGAGTGCCACTGTCGGTTTATAGTGCAGACAGACCACTTTTCCTTACATGCAGTTCTGTAAGGGCCACGGGTAACTTGCGAGTGGAGACAGACAGTAATTCCAGGGGTCACGTGACTTATATATTGACCTTATCTAAAGGAATTCACAGGTAAATGGTTGCAGCTAGTTTACTATTCTTCAAAATATCTTTTTCTAATTCTATCTCTTTCTAACAAACAATCTACACGTACTATCTACAGGTAATTCAGTCCGCCAACGTCATCCTTTACTAGACTGGAAATGTACACCTACGAAGGTCGCCGTGTATCGAAACGTATGTGGGACTACCTTACAACCGATGTCCACCTGCTCACAAGAAGTTCACAAGTTCGAAGTTCACAAGAAGGCCGTTCGAGCGATGTTGACTTGGAACGTTTGCAAGAAGGCTTATCGACCGATACCAACTTAGGATGCTGACAAGAAGGCCTTTCGACCGATGTCAACAACTACCAACAAGAAGGCCTTGCGACCGGTTGTTGGCAGGAACCCCGGTTCGAAGGAAATCGCATGCTCACTCCAGTTTGGTATGGCTTCTGGGTGTCGTACTTCCTGAGTCCTGTACTACCTGTATAGGGCTTAATTCTCGGCTCGGCACTAGTGGAACGGCTATGCTGGTCAGGTAGGCTGAGCTGATGCAGTTGAGGCTTCTGACTGATACAGACTCACTGTTTCAGTGTAGGAGCTCTAGTTTTATTAAATTCTTCGGCGCTGTGGGGACCGACTCCCTCACCATGAATTTCCGAAGCGTTATCATGTATGTTCGATATTGCTCGGGCGCGGCGTTCGATGATATCTAGCCTACCTGGGGCTGGTTTTATTGGTATTGGAAATCGCATTTTGAACGCGAGATTTCCCAGAAAATATTTATTTGTTACACAATGTAAGCAGAACTGAATTGAAAATAATATAACAATGCTTGCCGATAACGAAACGGGCTCATATGGTCAACGGGCGAAGATGTATGATTACTTAGCTTAATAATTAAAACAATAGAGCAATGATAGTAAAATTTTACGTAACGAGTGGAAAATATTATATATATATATATATATATATATATATATATATATATATATATATATATATATATATATATATATATATATATATATATATATATATATATATATATATATATATATATATATATATATATATATATATATATATATATATATATATATATATATATATATATATATATATATATATATATATATATATATATATATATATATATATATAATATATATATATATATATTATATATTACATATATAATATATATTAATATCTTAAATCCTATCCTAAAAAAATGTAAACCATTGGTCTCCCATCAGTTTTCATTAACAAACTGTACAGGGTTCATAGGTTCATAGTTTGAAAATGAGGAAAACATTTTCTAATTTCTAGTTTTTGTTAGAAATAATACACTAGGTAACATTGCTGTATTGACGCCGTTTGCCATGTTTCACATCGCCAAAAATTCTTATTCATCTACGAAGTGTTTCGGAAAAAGTATGTAACAAACCTAGGGTGTATAGGATGACAAAAAATACACATTTTTTTTAGAACATACTAGTAATTTATGTAAAATTTATAATTTATGATAGTAAATCGGTTAATGGGGATCCAGTAGCTAAATTTATTCCATATTTAGCAAAATGAGCAGTAAAAAATAGTTTTAACTTTTACACTGATATTACTTGAAAACTGTTGATTTTTTGTAAAGTAAAATATGAGTAGGTATACCTTTTCATTGTAAATTTCTTACAAGAATCATTATTTGGAATATTTTCGAATAAGAGAAATTAAAAAATAGTAGGTAAAATTAGTGACCCCCGTTACCCATCACGAGCAAAATATTTTTTTTGAAGAGCTTGAAAAATATGTTTTGATATCCTACATAATCTATAAACATTTTACTTACATGAGAAATTTTGGAATAATTTTTGGAAAAAAAACCTTTCAAAGGGCACACTTATTCTGCATTTTGTCATATATTTAGATATTATCTGATTAGTATTATTTTTAACATACTATTTATTCACCACAGAAAGTTATCTACGTCAGTCTGCAACATCCTGTATGTTCAACTATTATACATTTTTTTAGTGAAGTTGATTAGAGAAACTTTCAAGAGATAGGTAGACACTATTAGATAAACCAAATTTGCGTGCCAACTTAAGACAATTATCAAAGTGGTATAGTGGAAACGTTTAAATTTTGATATGTTTTTATTAGAAAACAGACAGTTTTTTGTATTCCACGATATTAAGGTCGGTGTTTAGTTTAGTCATCTAACCGTTATTTAACTGAAGTTAAGTCTTTGTCCCGACCCCTAACTACCAGTTATTGGTAATCTAACAGTGGTTAAATTAAACACCAGATACGGTAGCGGTTAATCGCTTTAATAAATGGACTTCCTAGGCAAATATATGTTAAAAGCAATTATTTTGAGATTTTGGATGAAGTCACTTTTCGTACCAATGTATATATATACCATTGAAGTGTTTGTTGTTGTTATCTGTCATTGAACATTGGTATTTCACATTTAATTTGAAATACATCTTCGAAGTGTGTCATGACGTTATTTTCCTTAAAATATGAACTTTTTACTATTTCCCGTTACAACACGTAGGTACCTAATGTCTAGAAACAAATTATTGTATGCAAGAAAAAAGTTCTTATTTTAAGAAAAAATACGACACTTCTTAGTTCAATAATTGAATATTCGTCGCAAATTTGTCGCAGACAAATACGGTGGCGCTCAGAATTATGTTCGTCACTGGACATTACCTGTGATAAAGCAAAAAAATTTAAAAAAAAATTTGAAAAGAAATTGGAAAAGAAAATTGGAAAAGAAATATATATATATATATATATATATATATATATATATATATATATATATATATATATATATATATATATATATATATATATATATATATATATATATATATATATATATATATATATATATATATTGGGTTTGTAGCATTGTAGCAAAAATGTTTGCTATATAACGGAACGGAATTTATTTACGTTAGAACTATATACAATAAATTAATACATTTAGCACAATTAACAGATAATAATCATTAAATATAATTACACGAAATTAAAAATACATCTGCATTCGTAAATTTATCTCAAATCAAAGCTGAACTACTGAACGCATATTTTGAATATCATAATGTTCGCGTTTTCACATACCTAATTAATCAATATTAATGTTTATAAACAAAGCCTATACAGTCGGCTGGAGTACTAAGGCCATAGGGACTTGGTCGGCTCAAAATAATTTGTTGACATATTGCAATATCAATTGAATCACCTTGTATAATAATCCTATACAGCAATGTATGTATCCCGTACTGAAATGTATGTGTATTCTGTATTAATTTTTCACTAACTGTAATAATTTCTCACAATTTCATTGCTGCATTATATTACACAAAAATTATATACACAACAATTATATACACAAAAATATTTTACAAATCGGCTACACTCAAGAAAATTTCAAGAAAATCTACTTCAGGTTGAAAACCGTTATGTTGCTTTAAGGGAATATAACGCAATCGCATATTGTAGCCAGCTGATAGCTATGTACTCGTAGGTGTGAGGCATACTATATGATTACTCTATTCTCTATTATTTTATCATATCGGCGCGGCGGCGTGCCGCCAAGTAGCAAAAGACTTAACAGTAGAATGTAGTACGTCCTCCTACTCCCTCTGCTCGGAGCACATGATGACAGAAGATGACAGTCCGTTCATAATGTTCACCTCACAGCTGGGAAGAGAAATCATCTGTTTACGGTACTCGGAGACAACATTTAATAAGAACAATAAAAAGTTTTAGAAGTAGGTTTAAAATATCCAAATGCTGTTTCTATGAACAATATACTTAGGTATATTACTTATACATTTTGTACCAATATTATTCATATTGTCGGAGCACCACGAGACTAATTTTGTAGTTCTTGTCACTTTTCTGTCAAACTGTCTATATTCCTAAATATTTGATCGTAATATGGTAAATTATTAATAAATGAGGAAATAAAATGAATATAAAATGATGATCTTGTGCCAATGAGGTTCAAAGTTTCAATTTTGAAATCATAATTTTATAGATTACTTTCTTTATCCCTTTAGAACTTCTATATCTATTATACTCTATATACTAATAAATGAAATTGAGGTGTCTGTTTGTAATGTCAAAATAACAGCTTTTTACTAAATGCATAATGAAGGTACGTACTTATATACGGTACTTATAACAAAAAACTAATTTTTAATATTTTTGTTTGTCTGTGTCTTGCTTCGGTCTCTTTTCATTAGTTGACATGGGTTAAATTTTTTAGAGTAAATTGTAGAGATTTATAGTCTCATCTCGAATAGTATAATATGAAAAGCGACTACGGGCTCCCTCTGACAGATGGCACAGATTTTTATTGATTTCTTCGCACATATTATATGTGCTGCTCCTTGTTCTTGAAATTTCTGTTCTATTGTTCTCTATAGCTAGCGCAACAGGTTTATGGGAAGTGACCTGGCTTCGAAGTTTCGTGTTCACCGTGTTGGGCACGGCCATTTTCTTTTTCCTTCTTGTTCGAGCGTCGTGAGGTGACGCCACGTTATATTTCATGTCATGTTTTGATAATGAATACATGTATCGACGAGGTCGGATTAATTAAACTTAATTAATTTAAGCGATTTTTTTTTCTACCATGTCTCCATTTTCTATTTTTGCCTTTTTCTGTGTTCTCGAGAACTTGCATTGCAGTAGCCCGTAGTCTCGATTGAAAAGCGCCTTACTAGGCTACTTGAAACCGTTTACCATCAATTAAGGCTTCTTACTTCAAGTTTTCACTCAATTCTTCGCTTCGCTTTGTGACTTCAAGCTACGCCATTTACACTAACTTGTACTTCCATTTCACTCACTTTAAGTCCATATTTTATTTTAACTGAACTCATTGGTTAGTCAGTAACTTTCTTTCCACATGGAACTTTCGTTGGATAGTATACATTACACCTAGACTAAGATGTATCTACCAGGGCATCGATACCTTTCGTTATGCTTGGAACACACAAGCTCGTTCTATACAAAATTAAGGTAGACAAAATTTCATGCATTTAAATTTTCTCTTTCTCTTTTTTTATAATACTAACCATTCCACTGCTAGAGCGCGCCACAGAAAATATATTCCCCGACCCAATGAATGAACATAAATACTGAATATAGGGAAAGTAATTGAAAAAATGGAGACAACCGAATGAAATGCAGTTGTTGTTAGTAGTCATGTACAGTGTATTATAGTCAGTAGTATAGTATAGAACTAACAGAAGATATTATTTTATGGATTTATTGATAGACGACGTGAGTAGTAATCTGCACATGTTAACTGTTGAAATTACTGTTCTCAAGTACTGTTCTATTTTCAACATCAACTGCCACATCATATTCAGTCTGTTCATTTATATTCTCCTTATTTTTTCAGGTGATAGGTGGTCTAAAATGAACAGAAGGTATGGGTCAGCCTTGTAGACTTATATTAACTACTTCAGACAGGTACATTTATGCTCCAAGTGTGTGATTGTCGTTTCTTCAGGAAGGAAAGGAAAGGAAGGAAGGAAATGTAACATACCTTTGTCCTCCTCGTCCACACTTTCTTCAATGGTCTCAATAACCCGGGAGAAGGTGAAGCAAAGTTCGTCCTGGACTTCGACGTCAAATGGTCCGTCTTCAAGGGTATTTGGTATTTGATCCTCAAGGGTATGTCTCGATTGTAATGTTGTTCAAGCCCTTACAGTTGATGCATATATTGATGTAATCGAGGCCTGCTTTTTTGCAGCTATATTTCTTTGCATAAATCTTCACGCATCCCCGTAAGGATGACCAACAGATCGACGTCCTCTCCAACCACCACCACCTGGAAATTTTCCATACCCAGTAAATATGTCTGAGTTTACATTTACAAAGTTTTCTTTCTCATAGGTAATTTTTTCAGCATTGACGTTTATGCTATTTACTCTTTTTAACAAGTTTAAATTTTTACAAGCTTGACCACCGAGAACAAAACCTGACTTACACCTTCGACTATTACAAAATCCTCATACATTTCCCTAGATTTGTGTTTGCGTACCTTCAAATCTTTTAAAACATATTCAGCTGGTATAACTTTGAACTGTTTGTTCACAGACTTTACTGCTTATCGACTGTATCACTGTATGCGACGTTTAGATTAGATTTAGATTGGCGGAGGCCTTGCCCTTATGACGTATAGGCCTCAATATGGGCCCAACACGTCCCGCCTTTCGAGAGCTATATTAGTCCAGTTAAATTAATCCAACTAGACGGCTAGGACATATATGTACCAGCATCGGTTGTCCCAGGTGTCGCATACGTGTGAAGGAAAGCAGGGGAATGCATCAGAATATGTCCCGCTGTCTCCTCATCTTCCAAGCATCCTCTCCACTCAGGGCCTTCCACAAGACCCATTATGTAAATGTGTCGTCTTAGGTGGCAGTGACCAGTCAGTAAGCCAGTCACCGTTCTTAGATTGCGTCTGCTTAGTTTCAGCAGCTGTCTAGTCCTCCCAGCGGCGGCACCAGATATGCGTTCTTTAGTCTGCCTCTTGCCTGGGGCAGTTGTCCAACAATGCTGAGACATTTGTTGGGCTATAGTCTTCATTGAGAGAACCGTTGTGCTTCTGGATATATATACAAAGGGTTCAGGCTCAGTACGTGTCTCTAAGTGCCCAATTTGGCCAACTGATTAGCCATCTCGTTTCCCGGTAAACCAGTATATCCCAGGACCCATACAAGGTGTATAGGACGACGTATCTGTTTGATGAACAATATATGGAAAATTTCTACCTTGCTCTGATGTAATTTCCGGTAACCCTACGTTTTCTCGGGCTCCGTCATTTTCTTGCGGCAAACCACGGTGCATCCTACTGTAATCCAAACTTCTTCTTATTCTTAAGTTGTAACCTGGAGAATCATTTTGGTTTTAAAAAAATCCGGAAAAGGCTCCTTGTGTGGGCGTCACGTACTTAATATCAGGGTTTTTACTTAAGTATGCGAATTGGCTAGGAAAATGATAACGGTAGATCCTCCTGTAGATTTGGACATATTTGTATACGCTTTCAAGCTAGATGGCCGACGAAAGTAGTTTCAAAAACCACGGAAACAGAAACTAAAAATACAAAATTAAGATGTTAACACTAAACAAATTTAAGGGCTTAGGACCGCTCTTACCTAAAGACCAGTTTTTTTAACAATAACCAAACTGGAGAATTTCTTATTACCCCTCGGAGTACATGAATTGAAGTGGGTAATAAAAAGTTTGCCTAAGCTAGCTCAGCTCCAAAATAAAAAAAATTAAAATCAAATGCCCGTGGACGCCACTGACCATACGCAACCAAGTCAGTTAGTTCCCAAATTGTTCTTAGTATCGAATCTACTACTCGGTAATTTTTGCAATTTCTGTAATCGTTGGGGGAAAGAAAAATAATACACACAATAAGACTTATTATTACTTTTACTGTACAGATGTCAAATTTAGCTGGTCATACATAAAAAAAGAGTTAGAAAAATACATACAAATGTGGTATTGTACCTGGAAGTGCAGTAAATATAATAAATAAGCAGCTTATTTAGAAAACGGTTATGTCGACGTGCACGATGACCTTTCCGCAATCAATATATATATATATATATATATATATATATATATATATATATATATATATATATATATATATATATATATATATATGTATATTGTGTATATTTCGGCATTGTCTTTCGGCGACTGTAAGCCACACCACCTTATAGAATACTTTTGATAAACACATGTGGGTAGGCATTGCCTATATATATATATATATATATATATATATATATATATATATATATATATATATATATATATATATATATATATATATATATATATATATATATATATATATATATATATATATATATATATATATATATATATATATATATATATATATATATATATATATATATATATATATATATATATATATATATATATATATATATATATATATATATATATATATATATATATATATATATATATATATATATATATATATATATATATATATATACATATATATATATATATATATATATATATATATATATATATATATATATATATATATATATATATATATATATATACACATATATATATATATATATATATATATATATATATATATATATATATATATATATATATATATATATATATATATATATATATATATATACACATATATATATATATATATATATATATATATATATATATATATATATATATATATATATATATATATATATATATATATATATATATATATATATATATATAGGCAATGCCTACCCACATGTGTTTATCAAAAGTATTCTATAAGGTGGTGTGGCTTACAGTCGCCGAAAGACAATGAAGCCCTGTAAAACAGACCGTAAGTTAGTCTCGTTACAAAAAGTTAGGTTAAGTGACTATATATCTGGCAAAACTTACTTAATTTGATGGAAATACGGCTTTGAAAAGCTAGCTTCGCTGTGCCCCTCAATTCACTATAGGGAGTTCAACGCAACGCAGACTCTAGAGAACACAAAGTAGGCAAAATAAGATCTGAACACGCGGTTTCAAAAAAAATAACAAAATGGCTCACTTCAACGTGTCGAATAAAAGTTATTTGATACCACTGATGTGGTATGTGTATATTCATCCAGAATATCTACACATTAATAGTAATTTCCTGGTATTATCCCGTTGTATCGGAACGTATAAACGTTACTTACTCAGGAAATGCACTTAAACTTTTAACACATTGAATACTGTGCATCCATTCACGCATCTAGCTGTAAAAGGAACCCTCGCCCTCTGGTCTCGAAGTTAGACTATAGATCTGCGGACCTAGGCAAGCGTCAGAGAACTGCCAATGTTAAACTCACAAAACAATAAGGCGACACAGATCTGCACCGATATTTGTGGTACTAATGTATGACAAAGAACCGAATAAATGCGCTGTGGCCAATGTTGATGTAGTCTACTAATAAAAGTAATACGCCGACCTGATTTTCTAAACACATGCAAAATGAAACGAGTAGTCACTGTTTTTATCCGTCAAGTATACCTACAATAAATTTCGGATTCTCAAATAGTTAACTACTAAAAGTCAACGTAACAAATCCCCATTTTACTTCCAGCAAATTACGTAGTAATACGCGAACTCAAGGTATGCATACGGTTAAGCACGAAGACAAAAATAAAAATTATATATGCAACAAAAACGGGGTTTAAAAGGCCTTAAGATAACTCACCCAAAAGTTATCTTAACCAAAAACAAACGGAGTGTTCCCCAATTCACTACGAAAATCACTCTTTCGACATACTCTTGAAAGCAGGTTGCGAAATGTGATCGCCCCCAGTAAAATGGAGTCCCTCTACGTAAAAATGAAACGGACATGTCTCCTATTGAAACCTTAAGTGGCCGTATTGGAGACTTTTACTCCACGCAGGTGTATTCCGCGGAGACAGTATTCTTACATACTTCAAACTCAAATAAGCTCCTGTCTCAGGACACGATAAAATAAACTATAGTGACTAAAACTTATTTAGTTGGTTCCAGCCACTAAACATGGTAAATTTCTAACTTGGGCCTAAAAGAGATTACATGAACATATATGACAAGACAAAGAAATGTTAAGCATGTCTAGAAAGTAACTTAATTTACACGTCATCACCAACAAGAGTTGGTTTTAAATCTTTGACATTCCATACTCTCCTTAATGTTCCATTATAGTCTTTAAGCTCATAAGTAATTGGTGACAATCGCTGATGAATAACAAACGGCCCTAAAAACTTAGGTGCTAACTTAGCCATATAATATTTAGAAGCGTCTGATAACACAAAATTACGTCTATAGACTTGCTGTCCAACGACATATGCTACTTTCCTACGTCTTAAGTTATACATAGATGAGCCAATTTCAGAAGCTTTGATTAAACGTTTACGAACATCAGCGTACAATTACAGAAAACTTTGTTGGCGTTTATTTACTTCAGCCATGTCACGCATAACTCTAACATCGTTTGTAACGTCGTCCTTATAATTATTATGGTCGCCAAGTAACGACATTTCTCTGCCAAAATTTATGAAATAAGGTAAATTAGCAGTGGTTTCGTGTTTAGAGGACCGTATGGCGCAAGCTACTCTGGGTAAAAGATCATCCCAAACTCTATGATTGATTACCTTCTATGAAGATTGACAAAATGGTTTTAAGTACGTGGTTCACTCGTTCCGTCAGGTTTGCCTGAGGGTGGTAATTGGCTGTGTAGCGAGTTTTGACTTTGTAGGTCGCCATTAACTTAGTAAACTGGCGACTCCGAAAATGAGTACCGTTGTCAAGGATTATAGAAGTAGGGAAACCAAACAACATAAACACCTTGTCCTCTAAGATCTTAGTTACTGCAGAAGCAGTTGCTTTCCTTAAGGGAAATATTACCGGAAATTTTGAAAATAGTCTGTTACCACCAAGATGAAAGAATGACTATGGGTAGATCTAGAGAGAGGTCCAACAAGATCTGTAGAAATGAGTTCCCAAGGTTTGGATACATAATATATGGCCTTCCAGTCATGAAACCAGCCGGTGCTTTTTGTTCCGGTTTGTGGCGAGCACATATGTCACACCTACGTACGTACGCAGCGACATCAGCACGCATATTCTGCCAATAATATCTAACAGAAAGTTTATGGAAAGTTTTATATACACCTACGTGTCCGGAAGTTGGAGGAGCATGCGCCAAAGAAATTAATATAGTCCTTTCTGACTTAGGAACTGTCTCTTTCCAGGAGTCAATATCGGGTTCAGAAAGAGTAGGATAACTACATTTTACATATTTATAAAGTTTTCCTTCGACACGCCATCGAGAAAATTTAGCAGGATATTCATGTACCTTTTTAATCACTTTATTATACCAAGAATCTAAAATTTCAGACGTTTTGGTTTCATCAGAAATGTCTACCGCATCTGTCGCTATAGGTACAGATCGAGATAAAGAGTCAGGCACAACGTTTTTTTCCTTCTGCGGTGCACTATTGTAAAGTCATAGGGTTGCAAACGAATAGCCCATCGTGCAAGACGACCGGTGGGATCTTTAAGTCGGTTCAACCAAATCAATGCATGGTCGGTTATCAAGGTTAAAATGAGTAAACTCTAAATAATGTTTTAGTTTCTCTATGGTCCAAATTACGCTAAGACATTCTCTCTGGGTTGTGGAATAATTTCTTTCTTGCTTAGTGAGAGACCGGGATAGAAAACAAAATACCTTTTCCCCTTCATCAAAGTGTTGAGTTAAAACGGCTCCGATGCCAAATGCTGGCGCATCAGTTTGTACAACCAATGGTCGCGAGAAATCAGGACACTCTAAAATAGGTGCGGATACCAATTTATCTCTGATAGCCTTAAATGCTTTGTCACAATCATCTGTTCAAACAAATTTGACATGTTTACTAGTTAGACACGTTAAGGGAGCAACTATGGAAGAAAAATTTGGTATAAATCATCTATACTAACTGGCCATGCCTAAGAATCTATGAACTTCTGTATTAGTAGGAGCTTTTACATTTAAAATGACTTTAACCTTTTCCGGATCTACTCTGAGACCGTGAACATCAACTACTTATCCTAAATACTTGAGAGAGGGACGACAAAATTTACACTTCTCCTCACTAACTATCAAACCAGCAGCATACAACCGATCAGAATCTTTAGATAAAATTTTGAGATGAGTTTCAAAGTCTTGAGATATTATAATTATATCGTCTAGATATACTAATATATGGGGCTCCAAATCTGGCCCAAGCACTGTATCAATGAGACGTTGAGGTGCATTAGAAAGACCAAAGGGCATACGCTTAAATTGATATAGGCCACGTCCTCCTGGGACAGTGGAAGCGGTTATTTCCCAACAGGATTCTTTTACTGGGACTTGCCAGTAGGCAGATTTAATGTCCATTGAGCTCGGATACTTTGCATCACGAAGTGTATCTAAAATGGCCGATATATAAGGGTACAGGATATGCATCCTTTTAGTTACGGCATTAAGTGAACGGTAATCTACACAAAATCTAAAACTACCATCGCGTTTTTGAATTTAATTTTTTTTGAACATAATATAGGTGAAGACCAAGTACTTTTAGAAGGTTCAATGATATCATCATCCAACATTTGTTTGATTTCCTGATCAATTAAATTCTGCTTAAAAGGAGATACTGGATAATATCTCTGCTTAATCGGTTTCGCATCCGTAATAATTTCGTGTTCCGTAAATGTCGTGTAACCTATACTTTTCCCCATTAATTTAAATTTTTCATTAAGCAAACTAGTTAATTCTTGTCTTTGAAAAGAAGTTATATTATGTTCAACTTGAATTTCGCAAATTTCAGTTGACGGCTGAAGAGGTCCAAAATGCCATACATGTGTTTTAAATCAGGTACTATATTCATCGCTAACCAGAATTCAATTCCTAAAATCAAAGTGAGTCTAAGTGTTTTAGGAGTTTCATTAGGGTTAACATTTATAACAGAAGAAGAGGGTTGACTAAAATTTGAATCTACGAATAAGCTAAGTCTGGTTCTGACATATTATGACTTGATTTCCTAGGTGGATGAGAAAACGTTTCGATTGCAGTCTTTCTTGCCTCTAATTTTCTACATACTTTAAGTAATTCGTCCGTGGTAGAAATGCTATCTAAAGTAAGCGCTAACTGCGTTTGGTAGAAGGGAGAAATATTATTTCGAAAGACGTAGAACGTAGATTCCGGAGGTAACCAGAAGTTGGTTACCTCCGGAATCTACGTTCAAGTATGGTAATAGTCGAGGAAATTAAGCACTAAACACTGGGTAATTATCGATTTTTTGAGCAGTGAGATGAATCTTAATGAAATGAGTCCCAGTTCTGCTACTCGTAGGTTTTTGGGGTCGGACCAATATCGTGACGGCAATGGTCTCCGAGGTACCGAGTGCCAAGGATGGATAGTATAAACGTCATCTCCTAGAGCTTTATGCGATTTCGTAACATGAAGTCGAAACTCGTTACTCACTTTTTGGATCGCTGAACACGAATATTACGACGGCAACGGTCTCCGAGGTATCTGTTGCCCAGGGTGGGCAGTATGAACGTCGTCTCCGAGAGTTTTATGGGAATTCGTAACAAAAAGTCGAAACTCGTTACTTATTCGGGGGTTTTTGGGGTCGTTGAATACGAATGTCACAACGGCAAAGGTCTCTGTATTACCTGGTGCCAAGGACGGATGATATGAACGTCATATCCTAGAGTTTTATAGGAATTCGTAACATAAAGTCGAAAAACGTTACTTACTCGGGGGTTTTTGGGGTCGTTGAACACGAATATCACGACGGCAACTGTCTCCGAGATACCTGCTGCCCAGGGTAGATGGTATGAACGTCGTCTCCTACAGTTTTATGGGAATTCGTAAAATAAGTCGAAACTCGTTACTTACTAGGGGGTTTTTGTGGTCCCTGAACACGAATATACGACGGTAATGGTCTTCGAGGTACCTGGTGCTTGGGATGGACAGTATGAAAAAGAAAGAAGTTGATTTGTCTATTGAAGACATAGTTGATTACGTCTATCAACTACTACCAGCAACGTATAATAATCCACTGATCTTTAGGAAGCCTTTTACCTGATGAGTTTAAGTCGGTAATACTCAGTTGGTTAAAACTTATGACGGCAGAGAGAGAGAGAGAGAGAGAGAGAAATGGAAGAAGAGATCTTCAATAACTAAAAATAAAAAATATTCCTCATACTCATTCTTATCCTTAATACTCTTATTACAAGTTTTTGATATTTTTTTAAAGAATAACATATATAAACATAATTACGAATATATTTGGTTTTCAGAAATTATTTTCCAAAACATTGTTTGATTCTTGATCTTCTGATTCTACATCTTTCGTATAATATTGAAATAAGTAATTAAGAATAATATATGTAAATTCAGGTAAAAATTATGTAATACGCAAGATAATTCCAGGGGAACGTTCATACTGTCCACCCAAGGGTACTAGGTACCTCGGAGACCGTTGCCGTCGTGATATTCGGTGTTCAGCAACCCCAAAACCCCAGTAACGAGTTTTGACTTTATATTACGAATTCCCATAAAACTCCAGCAGGCGACTTTCATACTATCGACCTTGGGCACCAGGTATCTCGGAGGCCCTTTCCGTCGTGATATTCGTGCTCAGCGACCCCAAAAAACCCGCTAACCAAAAAACCCGTAAGTAATGAGTTTCGACATTATGTTGCGAATTCCCATAAAACTCTAGGACGATGTTCATACTGTCCACCCTGAGCATCAAGTACCACGGAGACCGTTGCCGTTGTGACATTCGTGTTCAGCGACCCCAAAAATCCTCGACTAGCGAAACTGGACTCGATTCCATCAATATTTACCAAGTTGTATATTTTTTATTTATTGTCTTCGAGACGCACCAGTTTAGTTCACAAAGTTTATGAGTAAGATGCTCTCACGAATCGAACGCCAAAAACCGCTTTAAGATCCTCAAAATATCGGAAGTTCTTCGGAAGTATCGGAGTATTTTTACGATTTATCTTCGAGTAATAAAGTAGCAGGGTACAGTACCGCGCACGCGTTAAATTGGGGCGGACAATGTCGCGGGTAACAGTTAGTTTTTATAATATATTTCTAGCTGCCGTAAGTTTAGTATAACCCCATAATTCAATAATTTCTAGGCCAAATAGGTATAGTGTAATTTACCACTTATTGATAGATTTATGTCGTTTATTTAGATGTGTCTGCAATAAACTTAATGGGGTGTATTGATGTATTGTGGAAAATATACCTACCTGGTGTTGAGAAACGACATTTCAGATGAACACGTTATCTGCCGTCCAGCCTCCGTGTCAGGTATAGTTGTAAAACGCTGTCACTACATATTTTACCAGTCGACGCTTTATGATTGCAATATATATCTTGATAAACGATCTTTTAAATTATAACTTTGATAGCTATTTGCCCACTCAACTCCAGGGAGGAGTCGACTATAATTTATAGACCCATTTATCAATTCTCCACACCCTCTGTTAACTGTGAGCCAATTCGAGATGTGTGCTGTGATATCGAACGTTGTTCACATCAGTATGTTGTTTCAGCTTGACTTGACCCCATTCGTTACTGTAATGTCTTCTTTTAACTTTCGCCGCCACGACGTATGATTAATTCAGCTTTCATGCGTCCGATAAAAGTACCCGATATTTCAAACAAATAATAATGATATACGGAATATCAGCACAGTGGTCAATCGGTTAATCTAAATTGATGACTGAAATAATAATGATCACACCAGATGATTGCATTACCTTGCTATTATTATATTTATTCTACAGGTCGACTAAAATATCAATTGTATCAACAAATATATATGGTCGGCTCGTAAAGTAATGTAATAATTCAACATGTAAAAATGTTTATCAGAACATTATTCTGCCGTCATAAATTCGAAATGCGAAAAGTTCATTTGAAATTATTATTGTGTTTATATATCAAACTAAATACGAAATTCACTTATCAATGTGTTGATAAATAAAAAAATTTAAAAGCCCGATATTCGAAAAAAAAATAAATGGCTTAAAAAGCAACTGCACAGAATAAAATCCTGTACTTGTATAATGGCTAAGAAAAATGTTCATATACTACCTCAATAATGCCTGTATGTGACAAATAGCTGGAACGGGGTAGGAAGTTAGGTAAATGATTAGGAAATTGCCCGTAATTGACAAACAAATCGTAGGAATATGGATTTTTTTTTCAGATAATAAAAAATCTCAATAATAAAAATAAACAATTTTTGTGAATTGTCTAAAAAGTGTTATTTCTCTTTCAGTATATAAATTAAAATGATTAATGTCTGTTCTCATTCAGGAACATTAATCCCAAGATGTAGCAGTAATTAATAAGAATAAAGCAATGAAATATTTAATTTAGTGAGAATTATGTTATAAAAATATTACTGTTTATATCCAAATGACAATATAAAGTAATTTTTCGTATCACCTCATATGACCACATATTTTTTCCTGGATAAGTAAACTAATGAGATTAGGAAACACAAAAGCTGTTATATCAAAAATATTTTATTTATTGAATTACTAAAATATTCTAAACAAAACGTTTTTCTGCCAGAGATAAGCAAAACTGTTCTCGATTTTCTAAAGTAATACCGCTCAATTTTTATTTGAAAAGGTTTTCTATCTTGACCTTTTTAAAACCATTTGGCTGCACTTTGAAAAGCTTTTCTTAAGTTAGCTTTGTGTCAATAAATTTTAGTTTTTAAAAAATCTAATACTTCCCCTTCATCGTAATTCGCTAATTTGTAATTAATTGGTAATAGATAAACTTGTTTTTTTGACCAATATTTGCATTATTTTGAAAATATAAATATTTGCTTTTTAATTTTATTAGTAGAGGAGAAGGTTCCAAATTTGAAAATTATCGGGTGTCATGTTTTGCAAGCACACTGTTCCTTAATCTTCAAAAATATAGTCTTTGAAAGTTTCTTTAGTCTTTATAAAAGACTTTTCCACCTGGTGGTGGAAGGAGTCTGCTACGCGCGGTGAAGCCTATAGCAAAATCAAAATAATAATAATAATATAAAAATAATACCTCTGACCCTCTTTGTAACAGCAATGGTTAACCCAGAAGTCATAGACTTGTGCGGGAGGGGGGCGGCATATTATTATTTCTAGGCACACCATGTGCACCAGGATGGACTCAGGTTGGTAAATTCTAATCGCTATTCAGTGCACAGATGAGGAAAACCTTGAATACCTCATTAGTTAGATCGTGGGGATAAATTATTGCAAATTTATTTCACAGCGCATATTTCCCGCGCAGCCAAAATACAAATATCCAAGCGGTCAGAACCATACTATCCCCTTGACGGCCATGTGCCCTCACCAGGGTTTTGTGGTGAGGGCACATGGCCTCCTGTCGATGAACTTTACCAACTTCAAAAATTTGAAGCCGTTCCTACGAAGCATTCCAAGGGTATACCTCCCTACCTACCTGCAAGAACCCTATGAAGACGCTCCCTAGGTCCGAGCAACATATCGCTTGGCCCAATCTCAAAACTTGACAGCCAATGCACGCTGACCAAGTTTCACATCGATATCCCTCATGAAGCCGAAGATAGCGCGCTCAACACACGAGCCAAATAGGGTATTGCCAGGCGAAAAAGGCAATGCCACTTTCTGCGGGCGAATGTAATCAAGTCGTCGCGAACAGCACTCATCGAGAAACATCAAGATTTTTCCCCTGGAAAAGGGTGCCCACAAACACCTATATCTCCGCTCCCACTCGGCCGATCGAGCTGTACTAAAATTTTTAAAGGAGACTGGGCCACAACTCCAAAGCCTCAACCAACTTGCAACGCGTCGGCAAAGTCCACCGATCACCGATCCAAGTGCCCACGACGTAGTACCTCCCCCCTAGATGGGAAATACAAATCCTTCCATCGAGGGAAATCTTCTCCTCCAACACCACAATCCTATTTGGCGAGGAATACGGAATACAAACCCCCTCGTCCAAGATCCCCCCTCCTCTTCTCTCGGCGGGAAATACAAAACCTTCCGTCGAGCTAGACCCATCAGAAGCAGACTTCTTCTGGGCGGGGAAAACAGACCCATCCGTCAAGCAACTATCATTAGCAAGTTTATCCTTGACGAGAAATACAAACCCTTCGACAAGTCAACGAGAATTGAACCTTTCGCAAAGCACATAACCGCCACATCGAATCAATTATCACACCCGCCCGCCAAGGTCTAAAGAACCTGAAGACCCACATGGCCGCGAAACCACGCTAACCACTGAGGCAGGGAGCTCACAGACCCTTTACCCCAGGAAACAGCGAAGAGTGCGCCTGGTGATCTCCGATGCTGATGTTTCACGCTACGACACCACGTCGAACCCAGGCTTTTCCTAGACCCCGGAGGTGTTGACGTCCCGACGCTATACCGACGCTCCAGGACGTCCACGGACAACCCCATGGGAACCAGAAACACGCATGCCATGCCCCACATGCAATAAATTTGACCTCAAAGCGCTATCTCATCCCTAACCCGAGATAGACGCCAAAAAAGTACCTACTACGTACTTGCTACGAGGCTCAGAACGCTCTGACGCCGCTCCCCAAGGTCTGAGCCCCAAACGGCCAGAACCATATTTCCCCCTTGACGGCCATGTGCCGTCACCAGCGTTTGGTATCGATATCTCTGACCACCACGGAGATATCGCACCCACAACTTCCTGGTTTCACCGCCCCCTATAGCCGCCAAATGCCGATGCCCTGCAGGGCCCTACAATTTTTACGAACGACTTCTGTCGATGAACTCTACTAAACCTAAAAGTTTGAAGCCTATCCTATGAGGCATTCCAAGGGTATTCCTACCTACAAGAATCCTATGAAGATGCTCACCAGGTCCGAGCAACAGATCGCTAGGTCCTACCACAAAATTTGGCAGCCGAATCACAATGACCAAGTTTCAATATCCCCCCATGCAACCGAAGATGTCGCGGTCAACACATGAGCCAAATATGGTCATGCCGGGCGAAAAATGCGATGCCAATGTGAGCGAACGGAATTAAGTCGCCGCGGACAGCACGGCTTGAAAAAAATCGAGATTTTTCTCCTGGAAAAGGGTGCACACAAACACCTATATCGCCGCTCCCACTCGGCCGATTGAGCTGAACTGAAATTTTTATGGAGACTCTGGATCACAGCCCCAAAGCCTCAACCAAATCCGAGGGCAGCATCTCCACCTAGTAACCAGAAACTCCAAACGTGCACTAGGTCACCGATCGTGACGAAATTTGCACCAGAGGTCTTCGACCACATTTATGAAGCCTCTGCAAAATTATACGGCATCTCCAGCAGTTGCCCCGCAATATCCACGTCAAGTGCCGCAGAGACCTAGTTAATGGACCACATCCACCGACTGTGACGTTACGAGTTCCTACAGCTGTTTCCACTCAGACAATCTACACGAAAGCCGCAGATGATGTCTTATCACACTACTAAGACATCCTTAAAGTTTCATGGAAATCGCTCCAGCCGTTTAGAAGATATTAACAAAATAGATATTTTGGCAATATTTGACACAGTTGGCTACGCCAACAGCCAACTTCTAACGCGTCGGCCAGCGAGCGCTCCACGCAGACAACTCCACTTCGCGACCTTGAATCTGGTCTATAGACGAAACTACTCCTAGGATTTTGCTAAAATTTTCCACAGAGGTCAACCTCGGCGAACTTCCATGGTGGAGACACAAAAACTCCACCAGTTATTCACGAAATACAAATTACAGCAAAAAGAGCTAAACTGTGTAAGACTCCCCTGAAGTCCCCAGAGGTCGTATAACAACGGACGGGCACTACGGAGATAGCTATCGACCCCAGCTATCGAACGGTGAAGACCGCAGACCGCAGATATGCCCCTCAAGGTCACCCCGACATAGCACAATACCCAAGGTTACTCACAACGGGGGGGGGGGGGTGCAGAAATCGAGGCTACAAACAAACTACATGTCATTTAAACACAAACAAAAATCCATTCATTGTCACGAGAAGCCCTGATGTCCCACGGATGAAATTACCAATCGACCCCAAGGTCCAAGAACTTACGGCATATCAACTTGTCCGCTGTACTGGCCAGAAAACCGAAGTTATCTGCAGCCTGCCTGTCAGAATCCCATTATTATTGCTGCCTGTCCTAGCCCCGAGGACCTGAGGACAGTCCGTCCTATATCGCCTATCCGCGATCCATGTCGAAACAGACGGAAAATTTCACTGTGCCAATTCCCTATAACCTAAGGCGAATTTCCCACGTCAAGAAGACAATTTCAAACCCTCGTGGTTTGCGTACGCCCGGTGCATTTCGCGTGTTAGCGATCACCTTCGGCAATACCCATCCTCTATTTGCTACTTACTCTATTCCACCCGGAGCCCGACAGACGGAGAAATAAATTCCTTTATTGTGCGACCCGAAACGAATGGCGCCCTTTTACAAAAATAATAGTCTCTGGTAGAAGCCGCCCCTGAACTACAAAAGTTAATCGCCTCCAGAGGACGTCCCATAAACAAAACCCACGAAGCTGCTAGAAGCGATTCACACCCTACAAAGAGTGCTTATTAGTACAGTTGCATCCTTGATTTAAAATACGTGTTCCTAATTACCTTAACACTGTATACTATTTTTGCAGAATACGGGGTATCAAATAGTTAGAGAATAGAATATAATAAATATAATATTTATTATATTTTCTGGTCAAATATGTGGATTCCGAGTAGTAAAATTAGAAATTTTGGGTATTTATATGAACAATAGTGCATTCCTTTAATATGCAAACTAATGGAATGCGGTGCTCAGTGGCGCGCGCAATTATCGTAATTTCTTTCTTTTATTTTAAATTGTTATTGGCTAAATTGAGCACTAAGTTGTACACGCAGCATGCAAAATGTTTTCTATATATTTTAAATACATTAAAAACTAAATAATTTGTTGGCTTAAAGTTGTGTACATATATGAATATGACATAATAAGATATCTTTTGAAGTCACTTCACCTTGGTTGCGCATGATGATACGCCACTGAACAGTAAAGCCATAAATCGCCGGCTTGTTCAGGCAGGTGTTTTATAAGTGAGCGAGAAGGGAAATGGGATTTATATTAATAGAAGAGCGATACCGACTGATACGGTAAGCCGCGGACTGCAGACCCTATACTCTATCCAACGAGAGAATGGACTTGCTTTGCGCATCGGCAACTAAAGAGGAGGGGCCTCTGTAACGAGCTACGCAGGACCGTCATTCGATGAAATAAATTCGTAAGTAGGTGAAATAAATTTTATTTTGAAAACATGAAAACATTTTATTTATTTAACATAAATTTGTTATAAATGTATTAGCGTTATGAAAGTAATATAAACCCTAAAACTATCTCTTCGTACGACATTTGCGGATTGTCTTACTTTAATTTCTTATATAAATTTATTATAATTATTTTTTGACTTTGATGCACGACCTAAAATGAAAAACAAAAATAAATCATTGACCACGGTTACTGGTGGTGAATAGTATGCGTATTAAATAAAACATATTTATTATCATATTTCTTTACCTGGCCTCTTTTATTCTTCTTAATTGGCGATAATGGTGGATTTATCTCGTCTCTGGCTGCTGCCATTCTTATAATAGATTTAAAACTTATTTCACAACCGTAAATAACACAACTAAAATAACCGTACTTGCGAGACTACAAATACAAACTGTGAATAGGTAGGCAGTAGTAGGTACTTTATATAATTAGGTACCAGGTAGGTATCGGACCCAGGCGCCGGCCCTGGCTACCTGCTCAGCCAATTAAGACGTTGAGGGCGTTGAACTAATGTTCTAAGGGTCGGAGATCTGACCAAAACAGACGAATTTTCGCTCGAGTGCAAGTCCATTATCTCGTTGGATACAGTATATTTCTATTCACAAGAAATTGTAGCGGTATACAATTTAACACTAAATATCCTTTTGTATTGCATAGTGATGTGATTTACCGTTTCTGTAGTAATTGGTACGGGTTTTCTTTGTAAAATGCCGTACAATTTTTTGCTCTAGTTTGTATATTAAACAAAAACACTAGAACAAATCCTTATTTTTCACGTTTATTTAAATAATGGACTTACCTTCGATTGGGATAGAGGAAGAATCCTATTGTTTGTGAGCGAATTCCAATAATAAATGCCACCACGGTGGCGTCCCAAAAATATAAATTTGTGATGTATATTCACATAATAAAATGTACCGTACAGTTCTGAAACTTGTTACGGTCACATTTTCATTAATTTAGATATCAGAAGTTTGTTGTAGGTACATAAATCTGAATAAAAAAATTGTGATGTTCTCTGTTTCTTCTTGGTTCGGTGCCTAGTTTCATCTCGAGCGCCACTGTCTGCTTATAGTGCAGACAGACCACTTTTCCATACAGGCGGTTCTGTAAGGGCCTTAAATAGCTACGAGTGGAGACAGGCGGAATTGCATCGGTCTCGTGTTCCACAGACAGGCCTTTGATTACCATATGTTAACGAATACACAGATGAAGGGTTATAAAAGGTTTATTTTCAATCTAGGTGCAACAGATTTATATACAGGTTATATACAGGTCAGGTTTTCTACATACTGGGGATTCAGTTTGAATACAGTCAAGCATGGTTAAGTGATATGTGAATGCGTAATTTGAAGCATGTCAGCACGCAAAAATTTGGTCCTAGGGACCTACTATGCCGTAGTTACTACGAGGAAATGGCTGCGTGTTAAACAGAAAGCGGCGTTAATACGATAATACAGTGTCGATTTCAGGTACGTAGAGTGTACAGGAGTACTCATTTAGCGCGACTGTCGTGTGCATAAGTGAATAGTTCCGTATTGTTTTTTCGGCTCAGAATTTGCGTGAGCCGAAACGGGAATCTTCCTGACGAGCGTGGTGGATCTGCTTTTAAATAATTTCTGACGCGTTAATCGTGAAGCGCTATTTCCCTTTCTAGAGGTGTCTTCGTTGGAGTTCGGCGCACGTTGCGCTGTATGATGTTCCTAGCTTTGCTTGGAGCGGCGGCTTAGACAGATATTGTGATTCCTGGTATTAGAAAACTATTCACGGCGGCGCGGCGCGGTATGCAGAAGGAGCTTGCTTACTTGCTTGACTATAATCATAATTGAAGTAATTAAATACTAACGTACGGCTAAAAAGAAATGGCCTTTTACGGCCTATATTAACAAAGTAAAATATAATATATAGGTACATGCAGAGCTTAATACCTACTAAAACAGTCAAAAATTAACGTAATGAGGGGAAAATTATTACAGTCTCTTGAATCGGTCAGTGTATATGGCGGGTACATCATTATCGGTGGGCAGATTGTCTATAGTTGCTTGTGTTTCCTTCTGGTTCAGGGAGTTGGGAAATGCCAAGTCGCGTCCAAAATTTAAGAAAGCGGGCGAGAATCAAGTCGAATTATGTTTAGAACTGTTTACGGCCAATTGAAAGTCGGGTAGATGTTGGTCCCATTTGCGGTGATCTGCCTCACAGTACTGTGCGACTATCGCTTTCATGGTTGGGTTTGCACGCTCTACGTGATTTGTTTGTGGCGTGTATGGCGGAGCGAGACGATGCTGGATACCAAATTCTTGAAGAAGTGTCCGGAATACTCCACTTGTATACTGAGTACCGTTATCGCTTATTACCGGACGATGACAGCCAAAGCGGGTTATGACATCTTCGTGTAACGCGGTGGTAACGTTGCGGGCGGTGGCATTCCTGATGGCACCACACTGGACCCATTTCGTGAAACGATCTTGGATTACAACCATAAAATTGCTTCCCTTACTGGATCGGGGTAAATGGTCCAACTATGTCGTTCTCCCAGGTAACCCCGGTCTCCAAGGGGTTAAGGTTAGTGGACGATTGCATCTTGCTAGCGGGTAGTTGTTTTGATGGTTTATACCGTTGGCACTGTATTGGCGATGTCTCGGAAGATTCCTGGTCAATAAAATCTTTTCGTCCAGGACTTCTTTACGAAAGGACTATGGGACACAGAGTTTCCAGGGATCCTCGAGATATGATTCTGTGTAACTGACGGTGTCCCAGAAATGTCGGAAGAGGCGGTCATCCCGGATGCAGTAATCGGGATGGGCTTCAGGTTGGTTTTCAACTTCGGTCTTCTTGCATTGATACCAGGGACAGTCTGGAGCATCGTTTATTATGCACATATCTGCTGAATCAGGGGTTCAAGAGGTTCCGGGCAAGGGTTGTCATGACAAGGCATCGGCAACTCAAATAAGGACCCCTTTTTTTTATTTAATTTCAAAGTCGTATGTCGTCGTAGGTCGTTGCAGGAAGATGCTCCATCGGGTTAGTCGTCCGGTGGGGCTCTTGATGGAGTGCAGCCAGCAAAAGCATTGGTGGTCAGTCAAGACCGTAAAACGGTATCCCTTTAGGTATGGGAGACGCGCCCATACCACCCCCAGATGTTCTCTTTCCACCCCCAGATGTTCCGTGGCGTTATAATTGCTCTCCGCTGGGGTCAGGACTCTACTTTTACCGGATCGGTCGTTATTCCGTTGGCGATGACTACATGTCCTAGATAAATCAAGAATTTTCGACATAACTGATATTTGTCAGGGTTCAGTTGCAGGTTGGCAGCACGTAGTCGACAAAAAACTTCTCTCGGGTTTAGTAGATGTTTCAAACGTTTGTCCCAGTACGATTATGTCATCTACGTACGCATATGGGTACGGATCCATGTCGGGGCCTAGGATCTGGTCGAGCAGGTGTTGGAAGGTGGCCGGTGCAGAGTGTAGCCCGAAAGGCATTACTTTAAACTGAAACAGTCCACGGGAAGGTACAGTGAAGGCGATTACGGCTTTACTGTCATCAGACAATGAGATCTGCCAGTAACCTTTCTTCAGGTCTATGCTCGATATGTACCGAGCTTTTCGGAGTTTGTCTAAGATTGTTGATAAACGGTAGCGGGTAGGCATATTTCTGACTCACTTCATTTACCTTCCTTAAATCGATACAGAAGCGAGGCTTTTCATCCTTTTTGTAGACTGTTACAACCGGTGGGCTCCACGGACTTCTAGAAGGTTCTAAAATTCCGCTGTAGAGCACCTCGTCCACCTCTTTATCGATTATTGCCTGCATCCTAGGGTTTTGTGGTAGGTAGCGTTGTTTGATTGGTTCCGTTTGACGGAGACGGATCCGGTGCTCAACTAGCGGTGTAGTCCCTCGTATATCTTGAAAGTTGGTAATTATTTCTCTAAGTATTTCTCGAGTCTTACTTCTTCAGTAGGGGATGGTATCTGAGCGATCTCCCCTAGACAGTCAGTGGTAACTACATCGGAGGTGGTTTCAGGTAGAGTTCGTATCGACACTGTTGGGGTAGCGATGTCAATTTGGAAATATTTCACATACTACATGGTCTGCTACTACGATTTGCAGCATGTAGTTTTTGCCAACGTTAAGTATACTGCTATCGGCTAGCTGCGCCATTGCGGAGAATACAGTACTGCCTGACAATCCATCTCGGTTACAGAATTCCTGGACGTTGTCTCCTAGATAGGAGCGGATGACTCCTGTGTCGGGAGTAAAAGAGCGGGAGTGAAAGAGCTTAGATGGAGCACTGGCACTGGCACTGGCTTCGGAAATGGCCGGTCTGTCCACAGCGCCAACATAGGGCCCCACTGTC